>JAZKJV010004675.1:0-97500 GCA_037367405.1 Ottelia alismoides | reverse complement strand
TCCCATTGATTTCGATGCTTATGGCAAGACGATCAATCATTCGTCAGCGGGCAGCCTCAGAAATGAGTTTCATTTTTGATTCCCACCAAGAATTTGATCGCTCTATTTAATGAGAATGTTGAAGAATTGATGAAACGATCTTTGAACCAGTAATTAAGCCCTTCTCGAATATCTTAATAGGTATTATAAACTCCTCATTGGAAGAAATACGCGAAAGAATGAACGCCTGCAAAATGAGAAAGAAAGAGCTTCCTCTCTTCCTTTCCCTTTTCTCTCGTTTTTCTTTAACTCGACTTTTGCATTTTTCCTATGCATATTGTCACCTTTATCCTTTTGATAGTAGATGCGAGAGATGGGAGATTATTTCGATTATGGTTTTTAAATGCATCCCTTTCAGAAGTCGGGGTTTGTTGCACGTGTTAGCTCTAGAATTACTACGGTTATCCGAGTAGTAAGTACCATCAAACAAACTATAACTAATTTAATGAGCCATTCGCGGTTTCACAATCTGAATTAGTTCATACTTGCACATGCATGGCTTAATCTTTGGCACGAACCGCGGGCAGGAACCGCGGGCAAGTGAGGACACCACGGGCAGGAACCGCGGGCAGGAACCATGGACAAGAGAGATCTCTAGCGGGCGAGGGAGTCCTAGACAATACTCCCGGGCACGTGCCTAGGGCTGGGGCACGACAGATGCCAAGGGGCGGCGTCAGAGGCAGCAGGAGCACAGGGGAGCAGGGGCGTCAGGGGCACATGCGCGTCAGGTGTACAGGTGCGTCGGGGTACCTCTTTGGGAGGCGCAACAGGGGCACCTCTTTGGGAGGTGCAACAGCGGCATCAACAAAAAAATAGGAACCCAGGCAGGCTTCTTCAAAACGCCAAGGACAGGAACACGGAGGCGGCGCAGAGATCCCAGACGATCCCAGACGGCAGCGCGCCTCTTTGGGAGATCCCAGACGATACGAGAGAAAGAGAACACCAAGATCTCGGCAGAACAGAGATCCAATCACAGCCCACAACGTGGCTCTGATACCATGTAGAAACAACAAAGAGATCAAGCACAAGACAACGATTTACGTGGAAAACCCTTCGATCAGGGAAAAACCACGGGGGCACAATAACCCTAATCTCAATTTGAGATTTAGGGTTCTCTTCACTGGTTATCACAAAGCAAGGGGGGGTGAGTACATAAATAAGAGTCCGGGGTAAATGGTCCCTCACTCAAAGATCCATTTACCCGCCCAATAATACAAAACTCGACAGTTTTTTACTTTCGATCCTCTAAGTTTGCATAATTATTTTCTTTATCGATCTTCTGGGAAAATATTTCGAAAAACTGGTTATGTCTTTTATTTGTTGCAAAATACAAGCAGAAAATTAGGGGCCGATTCTCTGCCGGGAAAGGCGATTTTAGAAAGAAAGGAATACTTCCTTAATTATGATAAGAAATTCCCATGTACTTTGTTATAAGAAGTTGCTTTCCTTCATGGTCCTTGTTCTCAAAATAATTTAAAAATCCTTATATTTTCATTTTACCGCATTACTTTTAAATATGGAGAGTGTATTTTTATATAAATCTAGCATTTTTTTCTTATAATGTTTTGGTTTTGAACTAATTTGCCATTGGACTATTTAAACAGTTTAAATTTTTTAACTAATTTAAACTTCTGCATAGGAAGGTAGAAGAAGGTACGGCCTAAGGCCCTGTTCACTTGGAGAATAAGCACGTGAATAAGGTATCAATTCCCCGTCTGGTGCAGTTCCCAAGAGTATATCTATTTCCATCCACATCTCATTATTTCACCTTATTTATATCTTTATTCCACCTTAACTACCCTTATTCCACATTATTCTTATTATTCTTATCTTTCCAATCGAAAAGAGAATAGACCATTGTTCTTCTTATTCCACATCTTTATTCCTACTTATTCATGCTTAACATAAATATTTTTATCTTAAGCCTTTTGGTAATAGTTTAAATCCCCTTCCTTTTCTTTTTACCAGTGATATCCTATTATTTAAGAAGTAGGAAGCATGCTTAACACGTCCATTTATTAGATGAGCAGTTCTAACTGGATACCTATATACCTAATAGATATCCACGTGCCTAATGAATATCCATATATCCAATGAAGAAAAATCCTAAACTAGCCATACACACTATAATTTTCACAATAAAGATAATAAAATCGAAGTTGCCATGTGCAAATGTCAAATATATACAACACGTGTGCAAGACTATTGAATTTGATATATACGCATATTAAAGATACAAAAAAGAGATTTTTACACCCATAACCCTGAGTAATTCCACAATTACAATCATAACCCTGCATAATCACGAATTACATGAGAAACCCTGTATAGTCGTTCCGTCTCACACTCATAACCCTCTGTTAGTTTAATATGTTAACTCAACCGTATGAATGAGTTAATCTAACTCATCCTCAATCCAACGATTAAGAAATAAACAAAAAAAACATCTTCCTTCAACCTCTATCGACCTTCCTCAGGTTACACCCCCTCACCCTCCGTCCACCTCAACCCCTCCCCTCCCACCTCCTCCCCTTCCCCCACCACCGACCGACCATCTCACCCAAACATCTCTGTCGCAGGTTTCAAACTGGATAAGGGTTGGAGGAGCGCCGACCCTGATCGAACAGGAGAGGATAGCTGGGGGTGGGTGGGTTCGACAGAGCTGAGGAAGCAGGGAACAAGCGGGAAGGCAAAGGTCTTCCCCCCATCTCCCCCCAATTCCCGAGGAGGCAGGCTTCAAACTGGAGAAGGGCTGGAGGAGCCCCCCCCCCCCCTCCGGGGTGGGGGGGGGGGGGTGTTCGAGCTGGGCAAACAGGCAGGGGGGCAAGGGAGGGGAAGTAGTTCGGCACGGGCTTCGAGCGGGGAGCGGTCTGAGGAGGTGGTGGCGGGGCGTGGGTGGGGGGCTTCGATCGGCGGTGGGGGGCGGGGGGTTCGAGCAGGGCGCTGGCGGGTGGAGCTTTGAGCAGGCGTGGGAGGAGGGGGTGGGTTTCAGTCAAGCAGGGGAGGAGGTAGCCCCCCCGGGGGGGTGTCGAGCAGGCTGCTGGAGGGTCGAGCTCGGTGGGGGGAGCTTTGAGAAGGCACGGTGGGAGGGGGTGGGTTTCAGTCAAGCAGGGGAGGAGGTAGCCCGGTTCGAACAGGGGCGGTGCAGCTCGGCGCGCGCACGGCGTGGGGGGTGGTTGGAGGTGGCGGGGTGAGCAGGGGAGGAGGTGGCTCGGGGAGGGGGCTTCGAGGATGAGCACGGGGCGGAGCAGCTCGACGGCGGGGGGTTCTCGAGCAGGACGGATCAGCTCGTGGGGAGGGGGCTTCCGCAGGAACTTGGCGACGAGGGAGCAGGGGCGGAGCAACTCGGAGGGAGAGAGAACGATGGCATGTTACTGCAAATAAAATTACATTTAAGGGTAGTTTTGTCTTTTTCAATGGAAACCGTTAAATGTAACGGATATCCTAGACGGAATAAAACTCGGGGTTATGTCATGTAAGAGTTAAGCAGTACTCAGGGTTTCTCATGTAATTCATGATTATGTAGGGTTATGATTGTAATTGCGGAATTACTCAGGGTAATGGGTGTAAAAATCCCTACAAAAAAGTAGTTGAATATGAACCAGTGGATGGATAAGGGAAACTATAGCAAGACTATTATATATCTTGGTCGAAATGATTA
Organism: Ottelia alismoides; assembly: GCA_037367405.1. Taxonomy (NCBI): domain Eukaryota; kingdom Viridiplantae; phylum Streptophyta; class Magnoliopsida; order Alismatales; family Hydrocharitaceae; genus Ottelia; species Ottelia alismoides. The sequence goes on along the minus strand of JAZKJV010004675.1, from coordinate 93,800 downwards.
AATGTGGGTTAAGTTTGACAAGCACGAATAATGTGAAACACACAAAGACACGCACAAGTATATGTACACAGCTTTGGGACGAATTCGGGTACCTATAAGGAGAATCCCAAACCCGAATCGCACTCGCTAAGGTAGTAAGTTTAAAATCCAACCCCACTCGGGTCATTAAATAGAGTGGATTCGGGGCGTACATCCAATTGATACATCCAGATTAGAGTTATTCCTCCATGGGGTATAACTTTTGCAAAAATTGCCTAGAATGGGTACGGCTTGAAAATATTTCCCAGAATGTGCATATATCAACAAGTCGTTTGCCGTTTGGTGTATCGCACGCAGCAAACGGTTTGTCATGCCACATGGACGGTAAAACCATACACCCGTTGTGAAAATCTGAGTTCCTGATCCTTTTCCGTCCATCCGTATGGCACGGCAAATGATTTGCCGCACCACAGCAAGTCGTTTACTGATATATGAGCATTCTAAGAATTCGAACCGTATCCATTCTCGGCAAATTTTTTTGTCCATCCCCTTCCAGTAAACGTCCCCCCAGATTACCATTTCTACACAGAGACAGTCGGATAAGCACGCAATTGCTTTAATTTTAGTTGATCTCGTGATTGTTGCTCTCTTCGATTAGCGGGAATTTCTCTTTTCATGCATCTTCGATAAGATTCTAACACTCTTTCTGTAGGCGGAAATGCAGCAGAGTCTGCAGTAACCGTGTGCGCTGCTCGGTCTTGATCGAGCGGTTCGTACGATTTTACACTTTTGTAGGCTCGTACCATGCAAAATCATATAAGGCGTTCAATCTTGACCACAGCAGAGGATCCACTCTGGATCTTTTGGATAGAGGCAGTCCCGATTTGAGCTGCAACTTTCGTAACACTTAGGGCCCGTTCGGTTCGGGAATAAGCAAGAATAAGTATGGGGAATAAGGAGAATAAGGGTCTATTCTTTGTTCGATTGGAGGATAGGAATAAGGAGAATAAGGTGAAATAAAGGTAGGTAAGGTGGGATAAAGATAGGAATAAGAGTGAAATAAGATGGAATAATGGGGAATAGTCGTACCATTGGAAATCGTGTCGGGAGGAGAATTGGCCCCTTATTCCAGGGCTTATTCTCCTACCAAACAGGACCTTAGGCAATATTTATATGCGTTAAAAGTCATCATGTGAATCCCTTGTTTTTCACATCTTTTGATAATTATTGTTGTAGAATACACTTTTTTTTACGTTTTCTACATAAACCATAGTTTTAGCTTCCTCCTCCTTTCCATATGCATACTCTGTTGGAGGTTCTTAAATCGCCATGGGAATGGGTCCCCATTTGAAGGTGTATTGAAAGTTGCATAATTATCCAAATTTTAGACAAGAATATTGAAAAAATAGATATAAAATTTCCGAGGGTTCTTACCTGCTGGAACTTGGAATTGATAGTTAATTGAATAAAAACTGTATAAACTATAAATACAGAAAAATAAATAAATAAATAAATAAATATGTTAAATCAGATAACTTTTATATCAGATAGGAGGAAAAGCGAATAGTCTTTTCTTTGTTTGAAAATGACTCGAAATGCAATATATTATGTGTGACCATGTAATATATTTAGATATATTTCTACATGATATACACATATAAATTCCGTAATACAGGTGTTCATGTTTGTATCTGCCAAAAAAATATTTAATTATATAGGCATCCATATCTTCAAAGAAATTGATATCCATATCCACATTCTTATTTGCAAAAAAAAATGTATCACTAACCGTGTCCATATCCATCAAAATAAAAATCTATATCTTATCTGCTTGAAAGTAGATATAATGGCGGATGTATACAGATATATCCATATTTATTTGCATCATTGGTCTACCATTAAAGTACCTGAATAAAACACGATAAAATGTTGAGTACAACTCTCTCTCTATTCTCTTACTCTTTTCTCACAGTTCTCCCTCTCTCGGTTGTCTTTTTTTGAGATTTTGTTATGGCATCGCCCACTCTCTCTTTTTATAGGATTATTACAATCTTAAATTCATGGTAACAATCAATCTCGGTTAATAAATATTACAATAAATCTCCACCAATCAAGATACCAATCAATCTCAATTAATCAAGATCTTCATGAGATCAGATCTTGTTTAATCAAATCTCCTTAAAATATAGCACGGAATCCAACTCTACTGTATTAAATATCAAACTTTCCCAATCATAATCCTAATAGTCTCCCTAAGATTACATTCCATCACAATCTTTATGTTGCCTTGATTCTACATCTTGTCATTTGCAAGACTTAATGATTACTTGACCCCCATCTCAATGCATTTCAGAGATTAGTCTTCTTTTCCATCCTTTGTGGAAGACAAATCTTGTCCCTCCTCTACAGTCCGCCTCTCCTAGGTTCACTTTTTGCTCGGCCTTAATAAGGTAGTCAGAGGAAATGAAGGAGAAGTCCATGCAGCAAATCGAGGCCCTGTTGTGATGGGAATACAACCCATTGGTATCGTCTCCTCTCGGATATTTAGATGTTGGGGATACGAACCTCTCCGGATACGGAAGCGGATAGCAATCGACCACCACCACGGAAGCACGCGAAGAAAAGAACAATCAGATATAACGGTGGTCGGTCACCTCTCGCGACCACCAAAAAAGAAAGATCACTATAAGAAGACGAGTACAACTCTCTTCGTTCCCTCGCTCTCTTATCTCTCCTCTCTCTCTCTCTCTCTCTTTTCTCTTGTGGTATTCGCTCTTACTGTGGTGTAGAGGTAATGCCTCCACCCCCCTCCCTTTATATAGCCCAAATACAACCCATAGTCATATCCCCAATAGGTAGAATAAATTCAACTGCTATTAGATTAGGAGTCCAATCCCATTAGGATTTCTAACCCTAATTTGACTCTAATCCTAACAATATCCCCCTTGAATTGAATTCTATAACGATATTCTCATCGTCTTGAGTCTGCATTGGGCCATCCTCATCATCTGCAGATCTCGTTAGCAGGATCTTAACAAGTATGGGTGATACACCTCTACTTCTCCTTTTTGCACACTTCTGCAACAGAGATGTCGATAACCTGTCATTCTCTCATTGTACTGCTCGTATTGGGAATAATTGGAGCTCCATCACTTGTTACGACCCTTCCCTCGAGCTTATACACCTTGTTCAGCATCCTCGTCCCACGCATCACTACGTGTGCTTCCTTGCTCGCTCTGAGAACTCCCCCTTCAATAGTGACTCGATGTCCTCGTGACTCGATCGTTCCTAGTGAAATCAGATTTTTCTTAGATGTAGGAATGTGTCTAACACCTGTCAGAGTTCGTATTGCTCCATCAAACATGTAGAATTGCATTGATCCAATCCCCTTAACGTGGGTGAACCTATCCACCTCCATCTTGACCGTGCCAACATTGCATTCCTGATACGTACTGAACTATTCTTTGGATGAGCACACGTGATCTGAACATGCCGAGTTCAGAAGCCATCTTGAATCTGTCTTCATCTCACTAGAGCACGCTAGCAAGTGTCCCTCTCAGACTGCGGTGGAATCCTCTTGGTCGGATCCAGAATCACAAACCTTCTTCTTTCCTTTCTCCTTCTCAGGTCTCGGACAATCAGCTATCTTGTGACCCTCCTTGTCACAATAGAAGCATCTGATCGGACCTCGTGAGTTAGATCAACATCTGAATCATGTCTCCCTTGATCTTGAGTGTCTACCCTCAGTTGCCAGCACATGACCTTCATCATTTGTTACCTAATCCGCCGACCTCCATCGAGACTCATTCATAAGCAACGAAGTAACTGTCTCGTCCAATGTAACGGTCTCCTTGCCATAGTCATGTCGTCACAATATAATCGTAGGAAGATTGAAGGGAATTCAACAAGATCAGTGCCTTATCCTCCTCCGTGAAGAGAGATTCTCCTTTAGCATTCTTCTCCTCATGTGTGAGCACCTCTATCAAAATCTTATTGAATTCATCCAAGTGCACTTCGAGCTTTGTTCCGTCGGTCATCTTTAGACCATAGAGCTTCTTCTTCATCAATAGCTGATTCATCAAAGATTTAGACTTATATCGTCCTTCGGGCTTCATCCAAACCTCCGATGGATCCTCCAGGCCGATGACTTCGCGAAAAGTGTTGTCTTGAAAGAATAGTTGTATTGTAATGTTCACGAGATCCCTTATCTCCTTCCACTCTTCCTCTTTCATCTTTTTCGGCTTCTTTTCTTTATCCTGGAGAGATTTCACAAGTCCTTCTCGTGTGAGTTTGTTATTCACCCGTTGTTGTCATAAGGTGAAGTCGTCCTTTCCATTCAAGGTTTCCACAAAGAATGATGCACCCTTCGATGAAAAATTTGCCATCGCTTTCCTATCATACCTCCTTGTACGATCTGAAAAATAAGAGTATAATTCTCCCAATCCGAACCGTCCAACTCGTCCGAAGTAAGCAAAAACCCTATCTGGACTCTTGGATCACCTCAATCGGACTCCAGATGCTCGCGATATCAACGGTTCACTGTAATCATTGGATCTTAACTGCCTCTAAAGAAAGCGTACCTGTTGTGTTGTATCATCCCCTCAACGTCAAATCTCGCTTTGATCCACCACGTCGTATCCATTGTTGCTGTCGAACTAAGTTTTGATACCAGATGAGGGGAACACAACCCACCGGTATCGTCTCCTTTCGGATACTGGATGTTGGGGATACGAACCTCCCCGGATACAAAAGTGGATCCACAATTGACCACCACTACGGAAGCACATGAAGAAAAGAACAACCAGATATAACTGTGGTCGGTCACCTCTCGTGACCACTGGAGAAGAAAGATCATTATAAGAAGACGAGTTCAACTCTCATCGTTCCCTCTCTCTCTCTCTCTCCTCTTGTGGTATTCCCTCTTGGTTTGTTCTAGAGGCAATGCCTCTATCCCCCTCTTTATATAGTCCAAATACAACCACATAGTTCTATTCCCAATACGACTATAAATCGAATACAACTCAACTACTATTAGTATTAGGAATCCAATCCCATTAGGATTCCTAATCCTAATTTAACTATAATCCTAACATGTTGTGCCTTATCACCTACAGATATTAGGCAGACCCACGCCAGGCAGTTTCCATGAGCCCCGTAATAAGCGACCATTTCAAGCAATTTGGGGGGCACGTTAGTGAGTAAACCACCTAAGCCTAATTGCATCTTGACCCTATCCAATTTTTCAGCCAATTCCCACTTTGTACTACCAAGAAACGAGATTCTTGCCGGATCTGAGTTTGTTATTCCACCATTACAAAACTCATACTTATTTTATTCTTTTTAGTAATTCAGGTACTTCTATCCAACTGCTGGATAACCAACCGACCGACTGGCCATTTTGATCAATCGAATAATCTTGGGTTCAATCTACTAAAAGGTATTTCACTTAACCAAATTTGGCATTAGTAGTCATTTTGAGGCAGCCGATCATCTGCTATAAAGGGCGATTGCAGCAAATGTTGTATAGGGCAAGAGGAGCGTTGGATGAGAATCGAACGCCAATCCTAGGGAGCTGAGGATAGTGGGCACGCATCTCGAGGTCAGGAATAGGTGATCGAACGGTTGTAGGGTCCACAGCAGACCTGCTGCAGAGGATCCTCTCTATCGTTTTGATTAGTAATGGTTACTTTGACCAACTTCCGTATTTTTTTTAAATGTCTCACGGGAATACGTTACGTGTGCAATGCATGAGGATTATGACGAACCCATGCATAGCTAATTAAACTACATCATGATGCATACCAGACCAAAATATGTTCATGCCATCATCATCATCATCTTAAACCTATCCGCCACTCACAAAGTTAGAGAAGATGGTGGTGTTGGTTGGACCCCCACTACTTCGTCCGATCCACAATTAGTGGATTTCTCATGAAGATTACCATTGTTGTTGGTGGAAGGAAGGACCCTCAACATGATGATGCCATTGCTTTAGCCTAATGGTGACACTGGATGGCACAAGTGGATGTTTAGGTCAACCCATATGCAAGTCAAAATGGGCAAAGGAATTCACCTCATTTTCCCTTTTTAGTGTCACGTAGATGGAAGTGGTGAAACAAGACCCACCCCACCAAAACTTGGATTTATATAATTATATGGCCAATCCAAAGAACAAGTCACATTCTTGGCACAAGGTGCTCAACTTGGGGGCTCAATTATAAGCATTTCAATGACAAATGCATCTTGCTTTCTTTTCCCTAGTGGGACATGATTTGATGCGAATGGTAGGTAGAAAGAAAAATGATTTCCATGGTTTTGTCGTTTTATATAAGTGCATAGATCACAATATTTCATTCAACCTAGAGTCAAGGATTAATGTTCATTGATATATCATATGTTAAAGTATATAATGATAAATTTTTTTAGTTTTAAAATCGGCTTGGAATTTTATACATTTTTTCATTAAAAAGTGTATTAACTATAGCTGGTTTAACAATAGTTAGTAGAATTCTTGACAAAGTCAATGAATAATCATTGTTATTGTTATGTGTTTCGTTGTATTATAATAATGAATACGATATTCATTGCTAATTTCAAGAATCGGAGCTAATCTTGTTTTATTGTTATAGATCTAGCATTAGATGATATATGATTTTTGTTTGCGATATTGATACTTTTTGATTTCATAATGTTTATTGCATATCTTTGATTGTGGTGAGTGGTGACCACAAATTAAAGTAGCACATCTCCTTTCTTGATTTTTTTATCATTTACCTTTTTAGTATTTGTTATTGTTCCCTGCAAAACATTTTTTATTGATGACACTATTGCTTTGTCCTCCGGTTTGGGGAACATAAGTTCTGAACTACAAATATGATTTAGGGAAGAGGACCAAATGATTGACCCTCCGAACCTTAGGAACTGTCTTGTGGACCACACAAGATGGGACTACTAAGTCATTGTGTTGACAGCTCAAGAAGCCTAATGGATCAAGCAACAATCAACCCACAATATAAAAATGAAGCAATAAAAGCATATGAAATGTGGATCAAAATTTATTATAACCCTACAAAACAAGTATGTATAGTGATAAAAAGGTTGGGTGTCAAACACAGGGAGATGAGACGTAGCAGGTATTATTTAAACGAATAAATAATGCAAGTATATTCAAGTATGCACAAAATCAATCAATGTAAATACAGGTTTTTAATCAAATAAAATGATTTTTATTAATTAAATATATATTTTTTAATGTTTAATTTTCTGATTTTAATCCCTTTTCTTTTTAATATATAAATAGTATGTATATGTATGAGTATATGTATATAATGGGATTAAAGGTATATAAGTATATATAATATAAGTAGTGTATAATAATATATATTTGAAAATATCTTTAAGAATGGTTCTTTTCATTTTTTAATGTTTTAAAATATTTATAAGGTATTTATAATAATTAATAGTAAAATTAAGTATATATAACTATATGTAGGTATATTACATGCTCTAATGTATTATGAATATAAGTATAGTCAAATTTTACAAAATAAAATATTTTATGTTTTTATATTTTCTTCTTTTTGTAATTTTTTGATACTTTTGCACATTTTTAGGTATTTTTGAAGTCCAAAATATACAAAATCAGGAACTTATAAAATATGTCGAATTGATTTGAGATTTAAAAATAGCAAAAAGTTTCAAAACTTCTCCAAAACAATTTTAATATGTAGAGATATATATAAATAGAATAGAAATTAAGTTTTTGGATTTTGTAAAATTATTTTGTAATTTTTTAAGGTTAGTAAGGGCTTGGTAATTTTTAGATTTTCTTTAATATTTTTTTGTGATTTTTGGTCTATAATAATAAAATACCATAATAAAAAGTAGATAATTTTTTGGAATTTTTAATTAAGGTTTTGCAATTTTTTGGATTTTTATGTCAAACAAGGAATAAAATATCTCTAAATGATTTTTAATAATTACTAAATGCATGTAAAATGGTAAATAAAAATGGTAGCGTGAATCAGTAGCCAATCACGCACGAACACCTATTTTTTGAGAATTTTTGGAGCACAGGAGCTATTTTAAATAAAAATAAATGCAAAAAATAAAATTTAATCAAGTTGACTGGGGTATATTTGCAACTAAAATAAAAGGCATAGGTGCATGTGCAAGATAACCTAAAAGTTTGAATGTTGAATTGATTTTAATGGACTAAATAATTAGAAAATTCTAAGGGTACGCTTGCAAAATTTCATCTCATGTGAGGGTCCACATGAGGTGACCTAGCACTGAACCAACTTGCAATATTCATGGGTTACAAGGGCATACATGCAAAATGTCCCAAAAGTTTCGTACATATTTCAATATTACAGGACTATTTAATAAAATATAAAAAAGAGCAGAGGGGTCTGTGCAAATATACCACTTAAAGCCCCAAGATCCGGCTGCTATCTAGACGGAACGTGGAAGATCACACGGTTGGGGACGGGCATCGCTTCGCTCGAAATGAATGCTCCAGATTAGATCTGGAGTGTGGCAGTGATCGGACAGCTCGTGAGGGTGGACGAAGAACTCTGAAGAACAGCTGGCTAGCGAACTTCGATCTGAGGTATCTCCTCACTCCGGGGGCTAACCTCAGCTCTGACGGCTCCAATAGCCTGCTGGAGCTCCTTCGCATGTGGTGGGACTCTTCGAGAATGGCGAGAGAGATCCGAATGCTCAGACGAGGTTCGAGCACTTGGAGCTACTCCAGGTGTTCAATGAAGCTCCAAAAACCTTTTGGGAGTCATGGACCTGCACCAAAAGACTCCTTGGCTCGAGTGCTACTTCCTCGAACAGGGGGTTAAGCAAAAAGGTGCGGGGGTGGAGATGTAAATGGAGCTCCGACGACAGCGAAGGAAAGAGCTTCGACCCTCAGATCCACGATGGATCTGGGGTGGATGAGACAGGTAGTCGATGAAGAACTCTATGGGGAATGAAATGGGGTGGAGATCAAGGGAAGTTAACGGTTGGATGATGATAAATTACCTTGGAGCTCGAGCTCCAGGGATTTGGGGATTTTGTAAATTAAAGATAACTGATTAATTAAACCTAAAATTAACATCAGGAAATGATATCTAAGCTATATGGCTACCTAAGAACGAGAAGAAAAGGCCTCCAGTCGGGCATGGGTCGATGAAGCAGAACAACCGTCGGAGCTCCTCCAGCATCAATGGTGGATCACTCCTCCATGTCTCCTCCTCGTTGCAAAACCTCCAGATCTTGAGCTATCACCGCGAGCACAGGCTCTGAGGGCTAAGAGGGAACATAGAAGGATCAAACTTGAGAAGGAGGTCGTAAGGCTTTATTTATAAGTTGAGAAATGAGGATCTTTGATTGAGGTTTCTGAATGAATCAAGGATGATCGATTGGATCTTTGGCCATGGCATGAATCATGGATGTGCAATCTCCATGAATCGCACATCACAACAAGACAGAGCATCATGATTCCGAGCGGATAAAATGGAGGAAAATCCAGGTCTAACACATCAAAGCTCGAGGAAGAGAGAGGGGGAGTGTTGACCGAGGTCAACACGGGAGCTCTCTAGTTGGTCCACGTGGACCAACCAGAAAAATCCCAAGAATAAATTATTGATAAAATAAAAAATAAATAGTAAATGATTTAATTAAGTTGTTATCAAAGCATAAAAAATATTTTTAATTTAATGTAGTATTTTATATGTATTTTTATTTATTTTTATGAGGCTTTTTATTACAAGTTAATATTTACATGTAATCATGGGTATAAATACTTGTATTTTGGTATTTTATTTTTATTTTGTATTTTTATTTTGTTATTTTATTTATTTATTTTATATTTTTTGATTTATTTTTAGTCACATTTAGAGATTTTTATTATGTTTTTTGAGTTTTTATTTACACTTAATTAATTAGGTCTATATACATTATAGGTATATACAGGTATATTTCATTTATGTATTGAATTATATGATTTTTTATTTCGATTGTTTTAATTTATTTTAATTATGGATAAGTATTTTATTTTTATCATCATGGATATGTATTTTAAATAATATTTAAATTTCATAAAAATAAAATAATTTACAAAATACAAAGAATAAATATATTGAATAAAATATACATGTAAATTGCACAATATGGGTCCAAAACCTAACTTTTGCACCTTAAGTCCAAATTAAATGAGACCTCCTTCATTAAATAGCTTATTAATAGTAATATACAATTAAAGTGATTTTGGTCTATTTTGATATTGTATGGAGAAGATAAAGGTTTGTGAAGTTTTTATTTTGACTTTTTATTTTGTGTGTCCTAGGCACACTGTGCATTATTTTCTATAAAATCAATTTTGTATTTTTTTCTATATTTTTATCTTCAATATTCATGTACAAAATTTATAGATTTGAGTACTAAATAATAATGAATAAAATAGGTATCAAAAATTAATTATTTGAGCAAAAAAAATTAGGGTTTTTATATATATTATACAACTCACCTGCCTTATCTCCCCTTACTTTATTCCTTATCGACCAAGTCATCATGATGATTGGGTCACGAGGTCTAGGGTCACTCAACACCTATGGTATCTCATTTCTTTTGCTTTTCTTTCTTTATTCTTTAATTTTAGAATTAAATACATAAATAATACATTATTTATACAGTATTTTGTACACATTATACAGTGTTTATTTTTGATAAATTAATGATATATACATGCATTTAGCTAGAGATTTAAGGTCAAAATGAAAGAACAAAAGTGATGACATGGAGATTCATCACCAAACCGCAATGAGACATGGATAATCATGACATATATCAAGATCTTCATAGAAATATAGAACTATGACTCTACTTAAATTGTTCACCTTTCATATAAAGAATTATATCCAAATCTCAACAATTATGCAATACTTAAAAAAGAAATATGGATATATGGATACCAACAACTAGTTGAAAAATGAAAACATGGTGCAAATTATTTGTCTTTATATTGTCAAATTGAAATCACATCCAAATCAATGGATAGATATGATCCCTATGTTTTTTCAGTATTGTGCATTTCACACTGTTTGACCTTGAATTCTGATAAGGATATCTAAAATCATATTTTTTAGGATTTATGTGGTTATATGAATAACTTTGTTATTAACCATATGCTTACCAAGTTGATATGTTGTGTAGATGTGCTAATAATTTATGAGCTTAATTGTACTTTCAAAATTTAAAGAAAAGTGACTATAAGGCAACATGCCTTAATGTGCTATTTGCATTAACAATAACCCCACACTCACACATTAAAAAAATTATCAATTAATTTTTCAAATATATATTCCATGCAACGCATGGGTTTACCTACTAATTTACTTTCAACCTAAAGTTGATAAAAAAAATCATCACTTCGTGCGTCAAAAGGATCTCATAGCAACTTCAGTACATGCTAAGCAAGAATCAAACTTACTTAAACAAGAGCCATCAACATCCTCATGGTTACGTCGTCCTGTCACTTTTTCGTAAATATAACAACAAAATATATTACTTATACCTAGAATTTTTCTTCCTTTTCCCATTTCCTCTATTTCTGGCAATGATTTTTTTAATAAATCAAAAGATTTAATCATGTCTTTACATCAGTATTCACTACATATTTAGATGAGAGAAAACTTCCTAAGATGGTTTGACCATTTGCAAAGGAGGTTAGTTGATGCTCCAGTTAGAAGATGTAAGTTTTGGGATGTTAAGTCGATGATGAATGCGAAAAATGCCTCTTTAATAATATAATATTGTAGTATAGGAGGCAAATTACGATCGATCAAAAACCACAGTCTTTGAATGTTGTGGAGAATTTTTGCTTGGTAAGTCTGCCAAGATCGAACACAGGGACACGAGCTTCGTAATCTATTCATCGAAAATTATTGATTAAATAAGGAGCAATTATTTTCACGAATCTAGGTCTTCGTATGCATATGTAGATGCAGTGCACAACACAGAAGAGTATGCAGACACATTATGCACGTAAAATGATGTAGAGACAAAGTAATGATATGATGTATGGACATTTTTTCCCTTTTTGTGCAATTAAAAATAAGATGCATGTGAATGATATGTAGGAAGATACAAATATTCCCTAAAAATATCTATAAAACGAGCAATACAATAAGGATCGATTTTAAAGTCAAATTGAGCAATAAGGATGATTTATGGCATTGAAATCAAAGAGCAGGAGACACAATAGATTAACAAAAATTAGTCCATGTAATTCATTATCAAATCAGAGAATAAAATATGCCATTAGGTAGAGGATAAAGCAAGCTTCAAAATGAAACTGAAATCATTCTATTTGGATTTAAAATGCTCAAGATATGATCAAAATAATGTCAGGGCATAAATGTAATAAAAATGCATTAAAATAAAAGATAAATAATCACAAAAATGCCCCTAGAGGGCATTTTTGCAATAAGAGAAAACCGTAGGATCTCTTGGTAATTTATCCCGAAGTGTAGGGGCATTTTTATACTTCTCAAAAGTTGATGGGGCCTTTGTATAAAATACCCCAAGCGTGCATGTGAGGCATGCATTTGGGGACCTCGATGCAATTATGAAGAAGGCTGAGGATATATGTGTAAATAACCCCACCCATACGTGCATGGCACCCGCATGGGCGAGGTTTGGAGGCGGGCTGAGGCTCGGGCGACACATGGCCTGTACAGGGAGCTTCGACGTGTGGTTGGATCTCCGAGTCTGCAGGATCGGTGGATGCTACGTGGTCGTATATGGGTCATCTGATCCAGATGATCGGACGGTACCTGCTCTTCATGCTCCAGCTCCTGCGGTCGTGTGGGGACTTGTCTCTGACAAGACGCCCAGAGCAACACCCATCCTCTCCTTCCTTGCTGAAATTCCAGGAAGAGTCCTGGAGTGTTGGCAAAAAAGAACCAAGGGAGGCGGAGACATTGGGTTGTCTTGAATTCGGTGACGAGGTAAGCAAGATGGAGGGGATGCTCCAGATCAGAGTTATGGTACTGGCTCCGACCATTGAAGCAAAAGGGATACCTGCAAGGGTTAGCATAGTCGAAGCGTGCGTGGATAGGGCATGTGAGTGAAGTGGGATGGAGCAAAGGGCAGCAGGGCGGAGAAGGCGATGCCCTTGGTGGGTTCTTCTCCGATCATGATCATGTAAGAAAGCCTGGGGGTGGTAGGGTTCTGACGGGGAGGGAACGTGATAGGAGTGAGGCACATGAATGGTAGATGGGACGGCAGAGCTCGTGACGTGGTCGGTGAACAGAGTGGATGGGTAATTGCATTGAATAAATTTGGGAGAAATTAAAGAAAATGAGATGGAAGAGTACCTGATCGGGGAGGTTTGTCAGATGGAGGATGCGGCCTAGGCTGAGGTTCCTGGGGAATCTCTGGTCGTCGCTCAACCTGGGCGGTCGCTCCAGGGGTCTCAACGGTGGCTGGGCTGCCGTGACATGGCCATTGTGATCGTGGGTCAACACCAGCTAGGAGTCATCATCGCCTCACTAAATTCATCCATCCGCTGTCACCAGAGGGGCGAGGGGAGCTGGGCTCTAACGTACTGAGTGGTGGACAGGGAAGAAGATGAGTGGAGCTAGAGACTTTATAAGAGATGGGGGCAGTTACAGGCGATGGGGAGTGGCGATTGTAACTGGAGCAATGATGGTTTTAGGGCTTGGTGGTGATTGATTGGATCGTTCATGAAGATGGTGAATGAGAGGGCTATGTGGGGCGAGCGTTAGGGATCGAAGAGGTGGAGAGGTGATGAGTCTAAAATTGGAAAGGGGATGATGGAGAAAACGGGCGTAACACCTGGGGAGGCGGGTGTGCTAATGTAGATGAAGTAGCAGAACCATTGGATCTCATGATCCAACGTTCCTGATGAGGGTGTGGGTGAAGGGCAGAGATCAGATCGTAGGATCTAATCCTGCGGCTGGAGCACGGGTGGAAATGAATGGCTGAGATCTGATCAGGGGAGAATGATCAATCAGTGGAGAGTATAATGGAGATAGGTTGTTGAGATTGAGGCAGTGAGAAGAAGATCAAGGGCAGAGGAAGCGATGGGCGATGCAAGGAGATGTGACCATGTGGGCAGCTCAGAGGGCGCCACATGGTTGCACCAGATTAATCTAAAAATAAAAAATACAAGAAAAATCAAAAAGAAATAAAAGGAGTCGAATCAATAAAAAGTCAAAACATGAAAGTTGTAGATCTCGATGAGATATACAAGTTTGGTATTGAACAAAAAGTCAAAAGAGGTCATTGTACAAGGCATAATTTTTGCAATAATTTTTAAGTAATTAAAAAACTTATTTTAAGGGTTTTATATTTTCTTTGTATTTTTAATTCTTTTTAAAGCCAAAAAATATATAATAGTTAACCTAATTTTTAGGGATTTTTAATAATAAAGAAGATAAAGAAAATATTAATGATAAATACAATAAAATTAGGGTTAGTATTAATTATAGGTGAATGGTTTATTTGACAAAAATGCGGAATTAATGGAGATTTCCCATGAAGTTCTTATTTTTCGAGGATAAAAATAAAGAATAATGATGATCCAACATGGATTCATCATACCCCTATACTTAAGCTATGTTTATCCTCAAGCATCTAAAGAATGAAGGAGATAGATTAATTCCTGATAGTGCATGTGAATTTTCAAGGCTCAATTCATCGAAAACCCTCAATTTAAGTGATCCTAAAATTCTGGGCTCAACCATTCTTTACTCAAAAGGAATCCAACTTCTCTAATTATCATACTCTCTTCTCGTATATATAATATAAGGATACATCTTTAAGTGTGCTTCATTCATGAGAGTCGAGTCGAGATGTCACCCAAGGTCCCAGTCTAGGAGACTCATCTTTAGACCTAATACTCAACACTAGGGAATAAGTCAGTTCTTGCTTCAATCAACCGTCTTTGTCAGACTTGAACGTATAGATTGATGGCCAGGTGATGGAGGGCATAGGATTGTGTATATTTTTCTCTCCCTCACATTGGAACAAGGGGCCTCTCGAGTACCTTATTACTCACCACATGTATATTTTTGTTTTGTTGATCGATGTGTCTGTAAAGAGAATTCAGATTCGTCTGTACTTGTTTTCCTATGAGTACACCGAGGTGTGTCTCTTTTGAGTATCTAAGATACCTTCGACACCCAGACTTGTATCACTATATGATGTAGAGCCATTTTTGGGTGTTAGCTCGACTCTTTGGTCCTAATAGCATTTGGTCCAAGTGGAGACTTTGAAATGGTTGGGATCGCTCAACTTTGGTGGAAGATCTTTTGTATTTGTATTTGTATTTGTAATGATAGAGCTTTTCTTTGTATGAGAGAACTTCTCTTGAAATTTATATCATTGTTTGGCTAGCTCCATTGTTTTTACCAAACGTTGGCACACGCTGATCAACAATTATTTATGTTTCATCACACACTGGCACATAGGTAAATATCAAACGATACCATGTGAACTTGTTCACGTACTGGCTAGGGTTTTTGCTGACACTCAGGCTTCTAGAAGCCTTCATTGACATTATCCCATCCTCGAGCATAATTAAATTGGGTCTAGACTCAGATCTACAATCCTAGTTCCTCAAGTGATAACTCAACTCATCTCATCAATCATGCAGTTGTGAAAGTCATTTGCTGGTAATATTCTTTATAAGGTAGAGATGCAGAGTGCAATATCGCGCTCGAATCCTCAAACTAGGAAAGTGTGGATTATTAAGTTCAAAAATCCTAATGACTAAGGCTGACTCTTAAGATCTCAGAACTCAAGTGTCTTCAAATTCTCAAGCCTTGAGTTATAGTGAATATGTCAGGAATACACTAACTAAAGAGTTAGTGAATTTTTTTGATTTTTGGCTTTTGCAATTTTTGATGAACTTTTTTTTAACTCAAGAGAAATAATGACTAGCCCAAGCTCATATGAATAGTTGCACCCATTTTTAGCCAGTATGGGTATAAGTATGGACCGTTAGACCGCTACCCTTATTACTTCAAGACAGTGTCATTCGCATTGTCTTTGAACCGTCCACTCTGCTAAGGGAGACTGTAGTTCCTTCACTGAGAAATGGCTACTCATTTCTAAGCTCAGTAGTCATAATCACTGCTCAAGAAAAGATTTTAATTTTTCAGATTTTTATGGAATTTTTAATGAAGTTAATTGAGGTTACAAAACAGTAGTCCCTCAAAGATTTTTTACAATAATTTTTACAGAAATCAATTCACAAGAATACCTAAACCCTAGCCCACAAAAAGTTTCAAAATTTTTAAAATATAAGCTATGGCTAAAGTATATATAATATATACGGTGTACTCACTATACTTAACTTTTGCTATGTCCTTATAGCGCAAAGTGATATGAAGCCATAGCTTAGGTCAAATACAAGATGATATGGCAGAACTGACTCAGAAGGTTCCCTTATACTTAGGTCAAACTAACCTAAGTATAAGAAGAAACTAAGAGGGAAGAATGGCGTGGGTCCCCCCTATACTTAGGTTGTCAATAGCCTAAGTATTGGATATGCAATGAGGATGGGGAGACCCTACATGAGTGATCAGTTACTATACAAGGTTCCCCCATACTTAGGCTGAAGAGTAGCCTGAGTATTTAGATATGGAATTCAGGCTGGGGAACCGAAGCTCAGTTAAGGTTAGAGAGAGGGGGTGGATCTACAGAGATTGGGTGTGGGGGTTTGGGGGGTGGGGGGTTGAATGCACTAAGACGGAAGGATGGCGGGGGAATAAATCATCGAATGATCTACTCTCTCTTTTTTCCTTTTTTTACACATGCGAGCCCTCAAACGAGGACCTCTAGAAATGCTCATGATACAATTTTTTTTTCCATTTTTTACAACAAATGCATGAATGACATGTTGACTCGTCTCCTTGAATCTTCCTGAATTTCCTCTACAGCTCCTCGCAGCAGAAGCTCCCAACTCCACACCTCCATGTAGATCGAGCGTCCTCGGTCTCCATGGGCCCTGACACAAAAGAAGAATGTCAGAAAAATATCAAAAAAATAATAAAAAAAAGATGCAAACACAATGTGAAGACTTTAATTTATAAAAATAATCACGTCAAAAATAATACAATAAAATTCGACAAACAAACAAAGATGAGTCGTGTCCCCGACAACAACATCATTTGATGAACGTGAAAATAGCTCTTTAATAATCTAATATTGTAGTATAGGAGGAAAACTACGATCGATCAAAAGCCATAATTGTGGAGAATGTTTACTTGTTAAGTCTACCAAGGCCGAACATAGGGACAGGAGCCTCCTAATCTTTTCATCGAAAATTACTGATTAAATAAGGAGAAATTATTTTCACGAATCTAGGTCTTCGTATGCCTATGAAGATGCAATGCACAACATATAAGGGTATGCAGACACATTATGCACGTAAAATGATGCAAAGACAAAGCAATGATATGATACATGCACATTTATTTTCTTTTTGTGCAATAAAAAATAAGATGCATGTGAATGATACGCATGCAGATACAAATATGCCATAAAAATATCTACGAAATGATCAAAATAATAAGGATTGATTTTAGAGTCAAATTGACAATAAGGATGATTAATGGCATTGAAATGAAAGAGCAGGAGACACTATAGATCAACAAAAATTAGTCCATGTAATTCAGTGTCAAATCAGAGAGCAAAATATGCCATTAGGCATAGGATAAAGCAAGCTTCAAAATGAAACGGAAATCATTCAATTTTTTAAATGCTCAAGATATGATAAAAACAACGCTAGGGGCATAAATGTAGTAAAAATGCATTAAAATAAAAGATAAATAATCACAAAAATGCCCCTAGAGGGGTAATTTTGCAATAAGCAAAAATCGGAGGGGGCTCTTTGTAATTTATCCTAAAGCGCATGGGCCTTTTTGTAATTATCAGAAGTCAGTGGGCGTTTGTATAAAATAACCCAGGCACGCACGTGAGGCACGCGTCTAGGGACCTCAATGCAATTATGAAGAAGGTCGGGGTATATCTGCAAATAACCCCGCCCTCACGTGCATAGCACGCGCGCGGGCGACGTTCGAAGGCGGGTTGAGGCTCGAGTGATATGTGGCTTGTCCAAGGAGCTTCGATGTGTGGTTTGGATCTTCGAGCCTGCAAGACTAACGTATTCTATGTGGTCGTATATTGGTCGTATGATCCAGATCATCGGACGGTACCTGCTCTTCGTGCTCCGCCTCCTACGGTGGCGCGGGGACTTGGCTCCGACAAGATGCTCGGAGTACCACCAGCCTCTCTGTACTTGCTGAAATTCCATGAAGAGTCTGGGAATGTTGGAGAAGAAGAACCAAGGGAGGCAGAGATGCTGGGTTGTCTTGAATTCGGTGACGACGTAAGCACGTTGGAGGAGACGCTCCAGATCGGAGTTGTGGCATTGGCTCTGATCATTGAAGCAAAAGGGGTACCTGCAAGGGTTAGCATAGACGAAGCATGCGTGTATAGGGCATGTGAGTGAACTGGGATGGAGCGGAGCTACAGAGGGCAGCGGGGCGGATAAGGCGACGCCCTTGGTAAGTTCTTCTCCAATCATGTTCGGAGAAGAAATCCTGGAGGTGGTAGTGTTCTGATGGTGAGGGAAGGTGATAGGAGTGAGGCACATGAATGGTAGATGAACGGCAGAGCTCGTGAGGTGGCCAGTGAACAGAGGGAATGGGTAATTGCATCGAATAAATTTGGGGAAAATTAAAAAAATCAGATTGAAGAGTACCTGATTGGGGAAGTTTTGCCAGATGGAGGATACGGCCTGGGCTTAGGCTCCTGGGGAGCCTACGTTCGTCGCTTAACCAAGGCAGCCGCTCCAGGGGGACTCAACGACGACTGGGTTGTCATGATACGACCATGGTGACAACGGGTCAATATCGGCTAGGAGCCATCATCGCCTCACTAAATTTGCCCCTCGACTGTCACAGAGGGGCGAGGGGAGACGAGCTCTAGTGTATTTAGTGGTGGACAGGGAATAAGATGTGAGAAGCAGGCGACTTTATAGGCGATGGGGATGGTTACAAGCGATGGGGAGTAGCGATTGTAATGGGCGCAATGATGGATTTAGGGCTTGGTGGTGATTGCTTGGATAGTCCGCAAAAATGGTGGATGAGAGGGCTACGTGGGGTAAGTGTTGGTGATCAAAGAGGTGGAGAGGTGGCGAGACTAAAAATGGAAGGGGGTGATGGAGAAATGCCTGGGGACGGGGTGTGCTGAGGTAGAGGAAGCAGCAGAACCGTTGGATCTCACGATCCAGTGGTCCTGATGAGGGTGGAGGTGAAGGGTGGAGATCATATCGTAGGATCTGATCCTGTGGCTGGAGCACGGGCGGAAATGAATGGTTGAGATCTGATCCGGGGGAATGATCAGTCGGTTGAGAGGATAACGGAGATGGGTGGTTGAGATTGAGGCGTGGAGAAGAAGATCAAGGGCGGAGGAAGCGATGCGTGGCGTAAGGAGATGCGACCACGTGGGCGGCCCAAAGGGTACCATGTGGTTGCACCAGATTAATATAAAAATAGAAAATAAAAGAAAAATCAAAAAGAAATAAAAGGGAGTCGAATCAACAAAAAGTCAAAAACATGAAAGTTGTAGATCTCGATGAGCTCTACAAGTTTTATGTTGAACAAAAAGTCAAAAGATGTCATTTATACAAGGCATACTTTTTGCAAGCATTTTTAAGTAATTAAAAACACTTATTTAATGGGTTTTATATTTTCTTTATATTTTTAATTCTTTTTTAAAGCCAAAATATATACAATAATTACCCTAATTTTATGTATTTTTAATAATAAAAAAATAAAGAAAATATTAGTGATAAATACAATAAAATTAAGGTTAGTATTAATTATAGGTGAATGGTTTATTTGACAAAGATGCAGAATTAATGAAGATTTTCCATGAAGTTCTTATTTACGAGGATAAAAATAAAGAATGATGATGATCCAGCAGGGATTCATCAGCCAGCTAAGAGAGAGCGAGGGAGGCACAAAAAGTGTTGGAATGAGACTATTCGAAGGGATCTTAGTTTTTTAATATAAGTCCAATAATGACGCAAGATTGATCTGAATAGAGGCAACGAATCCATATAACCAACACTACTTAATGTGGGAAAATGCTTTGGTGGTGTTGTTGTATACTACTCAAACAATGCTACACAAATTTACTTCTTATGTACATATGTTATAAACTATCTCATTGATCTTCCTAGTCAAAGAATTCAGTGCAACATATATAGTTAGAGGACACCGAGAAGAATTGATAAGTCTATTGACATTTTTGTCCCACATCTATTTCAGTGCAACATATCTAGAAAAAAGTCCTCCCGTCCAAAGCACGAGGTTTTCCACTAGTACTTATTATCCAATATCAATGGAAGCTTCAGTTGATAGTGCTATCACACAAAAGATCCATCTAAGATTCTCATGGGCAATTGATGTATGGATAGGAGGGATGCAAATTAGATATAAATATATTTTCATGTGATCTATTATTATATCAGTACTAGAAAGATGTGGGCATCCAGATGATTAAATATTTCTATTAAGATAAAGGAAAAAAAATAATATTTTCGTATATTTAAATATTCAAACCTCAATTTTAGGGATTTTTACACATATGCCCCCTTTGAGTTGAGTTTCTGTAAGCACACTTAAATCTTTATTTTTTTGCAATAACACTTGTGCCCCTATCTACTTGAGCCATTAACATTTATGCTTCTCGACTTAATTGCACTTCATTTCTTCCCTAAACGAACATGAACTTATGAGCACAAGTGTCATGGGAAAGAAACGAGAATATTACACGTGTAATTTTTATTCTTTCTCTCCCATTTCTCATCTTCTTCTTTCTTCCTTCCTTCTCTAACTTCCTTATCACAACTTCCCACCTCAAATTCATCACTAATGCTCCTCCCTGCTTGCCAACCTCAAGGATGGCCTAGTTGGTGGTGAGGTACAGGCACTACAAAAAAGATACAATTGATGTGCATGCACTGGCTTGCACTTTATGAGCACATGTGTTCGCCCAGCTGTAGGCGAGCACTTGGGTTACACATGTGCTCGCTCGGGCTAGTCATCAATTTAGATTTTTTGGCGTGGCTCTTCAGGGTGTTTGTTAATATTTAGGCGAGCACGTGGGTTACACAAGTGCTCGCCCAAAATGTGCCCGTCCATTTAAAATTCAAGGCACGGCTCAGGTGGGTGTGTGTCATTAAGCTGGCGAGCACGTGTGGAGCCCTGGGCAAGCACGTAAGTGTGCTTGTCCGCGTCTGTAAACAGAACATCAAAGGGCCTCCCCTTCCTCATTTTACCTAAGTTTCTTCCGCAAACATCCCTCCGGCAATACGTGCTCTGCCCTCCTTTCCTCCAGAGACCCCCGTTGTGTCATTCAATCACACACACTTCTTCCCTTACATATATTCCTTCATACTTTCTCTCATTTTTATTATTTCATTACATTTCACTCTTGTTTTGATGGTTTAGAGTTTTGATATTTTGATAGTTTGCTTGTTATTTCCTATATTCCTAGTGCCTAAACTTGTTGTTTATGCTATACACGACTTGATTAATATGTAGTTGTTGTTAGGTTTGATTATCGTTGTTTAATATATGGAAATTCATATGCATGTCAGGTGTTTGTTGAAATGAATAATAAATTAGTATGGCTAAATTTGTATAATAAATTAGAAAATTGAATTTTACAATACTACTAGTTTCATTAGAATGATTCACGTCTCAATAGGGATTTTAGGATTGCTATTGGAAGTGGCAAAAAGGAAAGAATTAGATGAATGAAGATATAAGAGAAGGAAAGAAAAAATACATGGGAAGGAGTTAAGGGATGTATTGGTGGCATTGGATTAGAATTTTGGGTATGGATCGAAATGACTCAATTGAAAGAGGGAATGCGATGTACAAATTTGTTGGGAGTAAGAAGACAAGGGGATGAACCTCAACCCAAAGTTAGAAGAAAACGATGAATAGAAGGACTTCATAGGAGAGGGAGGAAGCTAGCTCTAGCTTCGGCAACTGTGTGTGGCCAAAGGTGATAGATCGTGATAGAAAATTGAGCAACAAAAAGGAAAAAATATTGAATATGATTATTGATGTACAAAAATCATGAATTAATTGGAGAAATGAGAGGGTAAATATGAAGAAGAGGAGGAGGAACATAGATAGAAATCGAAGGGATATTATGGGAGAACCTAACTTGGAATCGATGGAGGGAGTCTCATGGGGTAGAGATCAACGATTTTTGATGCTCGTGGCATTAACTCTGCGATGATGGTGGAGGATAGGACTTTTCTTAGATCGGAGCAATGACAGATATGATGGAAACTAGAATACACATGTGTATAGATATGAATTTAATTCTAGGTATAAATGTGATCAAAGAATGTCAAGGCTATGTGTGTTGTTTAACAAACACCAATAGTTATGTTATGACAATTTTTTATCACAATAAATTCTAATTAATGTGGCAAAGTGTATCACATTAACTTTTAGTTAAGTAAATAAAAATGCTAAAATATTAACTTATTATTAAATTACACAAAATATTCGCACACAATGCATCCCTCCACACCGAGTGGTGTGTGGTCCTACACATCGGGAGGCGTGTGCAACACATTGGAGGATTTCATCACTTCTAATTGTGTTATATTTTTTTTAAAATTTTGCATAGTACTAATGGTCGTGGAGTTTGATATGTGCAGGTGGACGGATTTTTTTTGCAGGTACACTTTCAATAAATATCATTTAAACACTTAATTATGCATTAATTTAGGATCACATCTGTCCATATCCCCATCGTTAACCAACCAAATATATGTAAATACCCGATCAACATAAATGACTAAATATTTTAAGATAATTTTATAGTCTCATTTATAGCACGTACAAATGTATGACATAAAGTTATATTAAAATATTACATTTATGGTGGCTTTCCTTGGTTCGGAGGTCCCGAACTAAAGGACTCCATAAGGATTCAAAGTTATTATAAGGCGATCGTTGTCACATATTATAGTTTATTTCTGATGGAAATTCGGTTGCATAACCCATTCTTTTTCGGTGTACCAAACCAATCATAATCTACTATTGAAATTTTCATTAGAGTGGAGGGTTTTAGAGTTGATCGTGATTGGTTTATGGGGTATACTGGAGGGGTCATGATTATGCTACCGAATTTTCCTTAGAAATAAGCTATCAAGTGAAAATGATTGTCTTATAGTAAGTTTGAATCCTTATGGATGAGCTCAAGTGATAACTTTATGAAAACACTTCTCTTCTCATCTCCTAAAATTAGTAAATTAGGTTTAGGCCAACTATGGGTTTTGATTTAGCTTTTCTAGGTCTTGTCTCTAAACTTAAGCCGGCGTTAAAACTTCTCCTCTCATTTGACCTTATGAATTATTACATTCAAGTGAAATTGATGGCTAATAGAGAGTGGATGTACAAGCATGTAGTAGATAGACGTGTTACATAGACCTTTCAAAAAGGTGTTCAAGAATTTGTGGAATTTACTTACGCCCAAAGTTCTCGTGTGGTGGATTCCAATGGGATTATATCGTGTCCGTGTCAAAAGTGTCATTTAATGAAGAACAAAATCTAAGGATGAAATTCAATTGTATTTTTATAAAACTGGATTCATGTAAGGATATCAAATTTGGTGGAGGCACAGTGAGGTCTTTGTTGACAAGACTTATGAGTCAAACGATGCAGAACTATCAATCCATTCGTAGATATGGTTTTGGAAGTTACAGATCGAGATTTTAAAACGGATGGTCCAAACGCAGAGGAACCACATGGTGAGATAGCAGACTTCTATGAGCTATTGAAAAAGACAAAAGAGCCATTATAGTTGGGTTGTAAGACATATTCAAAATTTTCAGCAGTTTCAGAACTTCTATCGATGAAGATGGAATATAACGGATCGTAATTTTGATGTCATGCTTACAATTATCAAGAAAATATTATCTGGGGATGTTGAATTACCTGGAAGTTATTATAAAATCAAAAAATGATGCGGAAGATGGGTTTAGTTGTGGTTAAGATAGACTCTTGTATAATATCCATATTTTATATTATGGAGAACATGAGTATTTTTTACGTTGTCCTGAATGTGATGAGCCAAGAATTCAAGAATCAAGTAAGAGTGGGAAAAATATTAAGGAAAGTTTTACGTTATTTCCCGTTAACTTCGAGATTGAAGCGATTGTATTATTGTAAGGAAACGACGAAAAATATGTTATGGCATTCAAAGATAGTTGTGAAGAGTACATGGAGCATCCATCAGAGTCTGACTGTTGGAAGGAATTGATGTCAACATTTCCTTCATTTTCAGATGAAAAAAGGATTTGTGTTACAGGTTTATGTACAGACAGATTTAATCCTCATGGAAAAAGTAAGGATTACTCTTGTTGGTTAGTAATGACAACACCATACAATCTACCTCCATGGTTATGTAACAAGAGATAATTTATTTTTCTATTATTGTCAGTACCAGGACCTATGCATCCGGAAAAATACATCGACGTGTATTTACGTCTACTTATAGATGAGTTGAAAATGCTCTGGTTCGATGGAGTGGATACATGTGATGAAAGTAAAAGTTAAATATTCAATATGAAAGTAGCTCTACTATGGACTATAAATTACTTTCATGCTTATGTAATGTTATCTAGATGGAGTACACATAGACGTAAAAGTTATCCAAATTGTATGAAGAGTATGAAGTCTTTTCAGCTTCAATGTTGTTGGAAACCATGTTTTTTTTATTTTCATAGGTGTTTCTCTCAAACGATCATCCGTATCAGAGAAAAAAATAAGCATTTAAGAGGAACACCATTGAACTTGCAAATCCTCCGACAATAAAGAGTGGTGATATGATATTATCAAGTTTAGTGGAATTTGAAATTCAGTCATGGACAATGGAGATAAAGCACAACGACTACGTGATTTTGATAACAGTCATAATTAAATTAAGAAAAAATATATTTTGAGAATTACCATATTGGAGTAAATTATTGATATGACACAACATAGATGTCATGTCTATAAAAAAATATCTTTGATAATATCTTTTATATAGTCTTGAATGTAGTTGGTCGTACAAAAGATACATTAAATTCTCGTCGTGATATAAGGATCATATGCAATCGACCATAGTTATATATTAGGGATCTTGATAATGGAAGGGATGGAATTCTTAAAGCGAAGTAGACATTAGACAAAAATCAAGTGAAATATATCTGCGAATGGACAAGCATGCAAATGTACTCAATAATGTTCATGAAGGACTTACATGCAAATGTACTCAATAATGTAAGATGTGTGTTTTTTAATGATATTTTATGTATATAAATACCACTTTTCTATTTTTATTTGATTTTATATAAATAATAAATGCATGCAAAAATAAAACATGATATAAAATAATGCAATGGACACAAATACAATTTTTGAATTTTTACGATTAAGAAAAATCAGAATAAATTAGTAATATGAATAATTTACCGATGAATAGGTCAATGTGCTCAAGTCATGATCTCTCTTTTTTACGGCTTTTTTGCTATTTATTTTTATGTTATTAGTTAAAACATGAGATGAAATAAATAAATGAAAAGAAGTAAATAAAAAAGAGTTAGATCTGCACATGAATTAATAAGTCAAAATAAGTAAATATGTACTATATACAGTTTGCTCCCAAAACTCAAGTTTCACAAATGAATTCTGGTTCTTTTGAATTTGATCTTGATTTGTAGGTTTTTGAATGTCCATTAATTCAAAAGTGAGTAGAGTGAAAAATTAGACATTGTATGTGAGAGATATCCGTTTTTACGGCTTTCTGTTCTGTAGGATCCAAGTTTATTTCACTATATACAAGTTAGTATTTTATAGGATTTTTCATTGATTACTGTTAGTGATATGTACACAATGAAGTTAGTTTCATGTAAACTGGAATTAGTATGAATTAATTAAAAACATGTGAAGTTAGATGAATATTTACAAGTAAATATGTATGCAATATGAAATGCTAATTTATGCAAATTATTTACAAGTGTAGGGATGTTAATTATTAGTTATAAACATCTGATTGCATTTACCTACTTGGAATGAAGCTCTATTTTCAGCTAATTAGAGTGATGAATCACATATTCATTAGGGGTGGGGGGGTTATTCTTTGGGGGTATTTTCTGTAGGACAATATAGGAGGGGGAGTTCATGAGAAGAAAACATGCTGTGTGAGGCTTTACATTGGGCGGGCTAGTAGGCCTTGAATCGGGTCAGGCTAGTGGGCCTCTAAACGTGCATCGCGTTTGTTGGGCCGATGGGTCTCTCAAAGGGTCGAGCTAGTGGGTTTGGGCTGAGCATAGCCCAAGTTCGATCAAGAAAAAGATGAGCCAACATTTGCTGCCCGAGATTGGCCCATTGTATTTTTGGATTGGGTCGAGTCGGGCTACACGGGTTAGGCTTCGAGCTGGCTAGGTGGCCTGACCCAATGCTCATCCCTACACCACAGCCAGTCGATATAGGCAATTTCTATGGCAACAATCTCCTCATCCTAGCAGCCCTCCCATCGGGAAACCATAAATATCATTTTAAAAAGAGATCGAGTTAATGAGGGATATATTTGGATCTATTAAACTCCTAAAAATTGCATGCAATTAATCTGAACCATTAATGTGCTCAAGTTTTATGTGGTCTTTGGTCATTTGGAGTAGAATAAATGATTTTTTGAGGAACATCGGGGATGGATTTTGAGGATTACAAGTGGAAGAAAAATAAGGTAATATATTAAAGATATATGTTCATATTTCAAACTTTTGGTATTAACCATTGGATTGTAATTAGATAGGACTAGTAGGTAACCGTGTGTTGCACGAGAAGATATGTATGAGAAATCGATGGTTATTTTCTCTCAAGGAAAAAGACATGGTAGCATATTGCTTATGCAAATAACAACGGAGTCCTGTTTTTGTATTTAAACATAGTACTCGTTTGGAGTAATAATATAGTCAATATCTATGGTGGGTATAGTATAATATACAACTTACATTTATAAGAAGATAGAAAGTATAAGAAGATAGAAAGCCATGTCCATGCACAACAATCACAAGATTCCTAAACAAAGTACACACCCTTCAACAAAGTGCATGCCCGTGTACTCAATAAACAAATTCTTAGAACCCCTCTAATGGTTTGATGGTAAAAGCAGTGGTTCCCACTTTAAAGGATCAGGGTTCGAATCCTATAGATTAAAAAAAGTAAAAAATCAAATTCTAAAAATGAACCTATTATAAGGAATGAGTAAAGAGACTTCAAATACATGCGACAACCGAGAACAAACATATTATATACCATAACATTCCATATCTATCATATTCATTATAATTCCATGTAGTCACCAATTCGCAACAAAATATACCTTAAGAACTAATTAAGCAATTTCTGATTGTTTCTATCAGGATCTTCCATTACAAATTTCATGATGAAATCGATTGAATAATTATCATCATAAGATTATAATTGCTTACTATGCGACAATAATAATTTTGCTTGCCAATAATGATACATTGAATGACAGATTAATCAAAGAATACAAAAAAAGTCGATAAATAGTTCTTCGGAATAGCTTTGGAATGATCAACTTGCTGCAAACTATCATGTTCTATTTCATGAAAAGAAAGTAAACTTTGCAAGAAATGATGTTTTAAGTCGGTAAATCTCATCTTTTTTTTTCAAGGAAGTCCCCCCTCTTCATATAAAGAAGTCCGTCAAGGAGTACTATAATGCACCCCAATTGAGCAGAAATTATATAGAAATTGATGGGAGACGGGCAACAAGCTGCGCCGCCAATCCCTTTTGAATGGCAAATCCAATTCTTCGAAATACAATATTCATAGACTTAGGAACCATAACATTGCTATGCATGATTTTTTGAATCCTCTTAAGGAGCTCCATTGCTTCACTTGCCAAGAACCCAAATGTATCAAAACCAAAGGGAATGAATACGTGTTGATTGTCAATGCAGGCATTCTCATGATTAGCCACTTTAGCTAAGACAGCTTTTTGTGCAGCGCATCCCGCAACAAAATCACTCTTTATCGGCCCCACCAAAGGAGACACTCCAGTCAAATCAACACATGCATGCTTTCCTCCAACCCATCCAAATACCAAAACATCTGCCGGTCTAAGTGTCGATCTCCCCTCTTGTGGATCAGTTAAGAAATTCACCGGTGCTTCTTTTTTTGAAGCAACACCTGCATGTCTGAGTATATCAAATAGAACATCTCTGACAAGATCATGTCTGTATTTAAAACCTGGAAGCTCGCGGCAATGAACGGCATGATCCCCAAAAGCATCCAAGCAGGATTTGTGGCATACTGGACAAGCCTCATCTGGTGGGAAAAGGGGAATCATGAGGCGGTACTTGAGAATACTGCGATATTCAATGGGTGACATATGCAATCCAAGCCCCTCAAAAGGAATGGCAAGTAGAAAATCTTGGGCATGTTCAGCTTGTAAACAATGGAAAATTGCTTTTTGCCTAGCAGACATGTCAAACTCAGGTTCCATATCTTCTACGATTTTGCTAAAAAAGTAACTCGTCGAAGCATTCTGGGCTTTAGGGGGGACGGTATCCTTACTAGCAAAATGTGTAATATCAATAGATGGGAGTGCGACACGTAGGTCTTCCAAAACATCAAGGAAATCATAATCCATACATGTATCCCGCTGTCTCGTAGCATGTGGTCTTGGAGCATCCAGGATTGAGCTCTGGAGGCCACAAAAGCATATGAAGAAGCCTCAATAGCTGAGTAAAGACCTAAACCGCCGAGTCGGATGGGTAGCGACGCCACTCTCCATTGAAGGTCACCAAAGAAAGGACCTCCACACACCACAATATCCTCAATAGCTCCACGTAACCCTTTGTCAAACCATGCAGCGGCCCATTTCATGTATGTGGGTTGGCATGTCCGTAAGCCGAACATAAGCTTGGCAGTACCCATACAAGAACGTAATAGAAGTAGCTCACTTTGTGGATCATCTAGCTGAGGAAGTAAATGCGTTAAGTCAACAGCCTTGGTAGCCCTCATCATAGCCAACTCTTCAATAAAGTCTTTATCCCTACTCACAGCTCCTCCAAGCAATTTCACACCTAGCCGCGGCCTCCCAATATCTATGGGAAACAAACCTTCACGGATCTTCTGACCATCACATGAAGGCCATAACAGCTCTGTTTTTTTATATTTAGAAAAAGCCCCATCTCTGGGCTCCTGCATTGAATAATGTCAAGTGCCTTGGCCACTTCTACAGTGTCCCCAACAATTGTCCCATCGTCAAGATACCAAGCATGAAGTAGGAGTTTACAATTGTCTCTGATCTCATGAATAAGTGGGTGCAATGCCAGAGAAAAAAGAAGGGGGCCTAAAGGGTCTCCTTGCTGCACTCCTGTTGATGACCGCAGATGATTGTCTCCAATATATAATCTGGTGGCTTGAGCATAGATAAATTCCACCCATGGAGAAATAGAGGGGCATCTCCTCCTCACTTCCCCAAGCATCAGAGATCTATCTATTAAGTTGAAAGCATTAGAGAAATCCACCGTAAGCATAGAAAGAGACCCGTCTCCGTGAAGCTTGCTCAAAAGATGATTGGTGCTATGTAAGATGGCTTCCTCTCCTCCAGATACACCAACTCCAAATTGAAAGTCGTTAAGATATTTAGATGTCTCCTTGCTAACCCCCGCCATAGCAACTTTAGATACAAGGTGCCTCCATATAGTACCTACCGCAATATGACGAATGCTGTTGTCCAGTTTGAGCAGTGGAGTGAGAGGTGCAGAGGCTATATACTCAGCCAGACTCAAGGGGCATCTTCCACTAAGCCACAAATTAACTACCAAGGAAATAGCATGCAAGAGATCCTTGGCAACCTGTGATCCTTCCCCACAGAGGGCATCTAAAATATGTTGAGCCCTCAGACCATCTCTCCCACAAGATGTCCCTTTAGGAAAGGATTTGATGGCTCACAAAATAACATCTGCATCAGCTGTAAGAGGAGACTCTGAAATCAAGATGTCTGGTGTGACAGGAGGCGGCTTATAAGGATGTTTAGCCTCTAAGGCCTTCAAGGTGTCTCCATTAAAAGGCACCACTCCTGAAGAACACAAAACCTTTATGGCTGCAGTAAAATGTCCATCTGCCACTTTGCGAAGACATTGTCTTATGCTAGAGCTTTGATATTTATCCTCCTTCAAAGATTTATTCTGATTAAGATCTGAAATCCCTGAAACATCCCCCTTCAAAAAATCACCCACCCAATTGGTGAAGCCATCTGTACTGTCCCACTTAGTGAGTGAGCTCAAAATAAATTGTTGTTGCAAGAACCTTCTATTACCAGATCTTTTATCCCTCCTGTTCACGGGTCTGAAATTCTGTAGGGTGCAACGAGGAAGAAGCAACAATCTCACCCAAGCTTGTAAGGATCCTGGCCCAGCTATAACTTGATGCAGAGCTGCTTTCAAAGCATGAGAGAATGCAAGCCGACAACTTGGAGGAATGCTCTTAACAGTGTGAATGGATGCTTGAAAATATAATCAAGGAGCGTAGCATCAATAATCAAACCATCATTAGCAGCAGGTACACCAGGTGTTATGTGAAGGGTGGGTTTCAGGATACCGATAATGTGTCCTTGGACTGCCCCTGCACCATCTGTGGCACGAACAAGAACATTGTCATGATGGCAAGCACGACACAAATCTTGTATCTTCATGCACCTTCCGCACAACCATTGATCCAGGACCCTCAAGGTCCCTTCTATTGCAAGAAAAAGATCAGGATCAACTGTGATTGCGTCCCGCAGAGTAGACTCCCGATCATCACTGGAAAGATGCACCCTCTTAATATGAGAGATTAAACGCATAATCCCTTTGCTCCCTTCCCTTCCATCGGGACAACAATGGAAGTTCCAAAAAGGACAAATCACTCCCCCAAGACGATGGGAAGAAATCTCTGTGGAGCAAGACTGTGATAATCCATGATGAGCAGGGGACGCGCGAGCGCAAGGTAAAGGATGAATAGTTCCTCCTACCAAGTGTGGTAAAATAGAGACCGTCCCAGTGGGTGGATGAGACATCTTCGAAGACGGCAAGGTCAGAGAAGGTATGCAGGATCTGAACACCGAGACGGCTGAAACGCTGGGCGGGGGTGTTGGCCGGTGTGCTTGGTACTTAGGAGGCTGGTTGGGGGCGCTGGGCGGGGCGAGTGAAGGTTGGAGGCGCGGACGCTGGGGAGGCAGCCGCTGGAGAGGTTGGGCGGCGCTGGGGAGGCGGGCCACAGGTCTAGGCGTTGGGGAGGCGGGCCGCTAGACAGGGGCGGGCGCTAGGTCTGGGCGCTGGGCGCTGGGGGCGGGCGCATGTCTGGTGCAGGGGTCGGGTTCGGGTTCAGTGCAAACCTCAGGGCCGCTAGACGAGGGTTCAGTGCTGGTTCAGGGGACGGGGTCGGGGGTGGGCGGGGTCGGGGGTGGGCGGGGTCGGGGTGGTCGGGAGTGAACAACCTTGGCATATGGCAGCCCTGATGTCAAAATTTGAACTTCAGCACATCATTTCGAGATTATCAAAATAAAGGATTCCAATTAAAAAAAAGGCAAGACTTAGCACACCTGATTATATTGCCGAGAAATGGGGCAATGATAATGATCTAAGAATCCACAACCCCACAATCCTACTACAATATGAATAAATCAGTCTCCCTCATGTTCAAAGAGAATTATAATGGGAAACAAAAATAAAATGGAATATTTACACTCATAACTCTGAGTAATTTCGTAATTATATACATAACCCTTGATAATCACGAATCACACTCATAATCCTAAAAAGTCCTTAACTCTTACATGGGATAACCTTGTGTTAACTTCCATCCAATTCTCTGCATTTTTTGACGGAGTCTGTCCATGTTTGACTTTTACCCCTTGAAAAAATTACATTTTCAAATAATGCCCCCATCTTCGTCATCAGCTCTGACAATCGGAGGACCGCATCAGCTTCTTCTTCACATCACACGCACGACGGAGCTTGTTGACGAACATGATGGCATGCGACGGAGATTCGAACGAGAAATATACATGATGGACATTGATTAGATTCGATTAAAATCAGTTGTTTCCTCAAAACAAGAAAAGGAATGAAGAAAATGACAAACATATTAGATCTTTCCTACTATCATGAGCTCGTCGGACATGATCGTTCTTCAAGGAGAGCTCTGCACTGTGTTCGTCGGAGTCGGAGAGAAGGATAGCGTTCATTCCACCAGTGCAGTGTAGGGGGATCAGGCGGTGCTTGCAGCCGGACGTTCGGTGGAGGTAATCGGTCGAGAGAGAAGGATGGCAGAGAGGCTGGGGAGATGAGGATCCCCTAATGGTCGGTATTCTAGGGCATCGCCAGAGGATGTGGAGAGGAGGAGAGGGTGGGGTTGCGTTGGATAATTTCTCTTAAGGCGAGGGCAAAAATGGAAAGACAACGAGCGATCGATGGAATTGAGAAGGGCAAATCGGAGATTTTCTCGGCAAAAATTGATGTCTTGGCGGCCTTTATATATATATATATGGGTAAAATGGGACTGCCCCCTTGAGGGGAGCTAACTTGGCCCCCCCGCTCCATTTCCCTTTTTTTTATTTTTTTTGAATTTTTTTCGTAGATTTTCATCAATATATCCCTATATTATGCTATTAAAATTTCGTACGAAACAGAGACTCATGCGACCTCCATCCAGACGTGGCCATTTTTAGCAATTCTGTTACCGTTTAAAAATAACTGTCTGGATGGAGGCAGTAGGAGTCTTTGTTTCAAACGAAATTTTAGTAGCATAATATAGGGATATAGTGATGAATATGGAAGAAATTTTCAAAAAAAATTAAAAAATGGGTGAAATGGCGTGGAAGAGCCAAGTTACCCCCCCTCCCCCCTAAACACGATTAAATGGGTTGTGGTGCTATTTAAATATTATAGAGGTAGTGATGTAACTAGATAAGATTTAGGGATCTCGACGTTAAAATCCCTTTTTTCTTCTAACTTTTTTTTTCTATTTGTTCTGCTATCTTTTACCTCATTAGTGATACAATTTCAAGGATGTACATACATCTAAAATGGCGTGCATGATCAACAAAAAATTTCTTAAAATTGAAAGCACATCCCAAACAAAATACGTATATAAAAATAATTTTTCTATTTAAAAACCGGACTATTTCGATGGTGCCCTCCAAATTTCCAAATTTGTCTCGCCGCCTCAACCGTCGATGATGAAGGATCCGTTCGAGGAGCAGCATTCCCCGACGGAGTCTCCCGCCCCTCCTGACGACGAACCACCTCGTTGACGGCGAGGATGCCGACGTCGTCTCCCACCCACCTTCCACCTCTGCCTCTACCCCGGCGTCCGTCCCCGCCGCAGCAGGTGGAGGGGGGCCCGGGGCACCGGTCGCGGTAAGGAGGAAGACGAGGACGAGGATGATGAGGAGAACATGGATGTTGAGCTTGGACGCATCGCTTCCGGTGACCCCAATAAGATGGCCAAGATGCAGTCAGTCATCGTTACGATCTCGCTTATCTCTTTTGTGCTTCGGGGTTTTGTCGAGGGCGTATCGTTGACCTATCTAGTTGAAGCTTATAATTGTTAGGTATTCTATTGCAGGACGCTGTTTTTGATTAAATTCGTGTGGGCACTGTGAGACGTGATTAGGCGTGCCTGGCTACACACGACAGAAGCTGCAAAGACCATTAGATAGAGATAATCCATGATGGTATTTTGGTTTTAGAGGTGTCCATGCTAGTGGTAGTTCTCTACATCAGCAGAGTACAATGTGTTAGTGTTTTGTATCTCTATTTAATTAGAGGGGATGGTAGTTGTTCTAAAGAATTTAACAAAAAAGAGTGTTCTTGCTTTTGGGTTTCCTTTTTCAACTCCTTTACTTGAAGGGGGCTTGCTCCCTAAGGGGCAGGCAGTAGGCCAACTCTTATAGAATAAGAAGAGATTATTCCATGTCAGTCCATGATATGAGAATACACTCCCTCCTGTTTTCTTCTTGGTTTCAATCGTTTGTTACAAGAAGGGTCCAACTCCCAGCACCCTGTAGCCTGGATCCTCTGCAGTCCTGATGTTTCAGAGGTCGTTGGGTCTTATTACGATATCAATTTTATATCAAAGCTTAGCAGGCCACCATCACCTTCATTGCTTGCCCCTAAAAGAATGACCACTTACATGACTGGTTTTCGGCGTTCGATTGTCTGCCAAGTAGGAAAAATGAAGCTATCTTGGACAAGATTACGAAACCACGATGGAAGTCAAAGATAGCTTTTGTAATAAGACCATGCCATGTAAGGGGTCTCACCCGATGGAGAGGCTCTCTTTCTCCATCCTCGCTGAGATGCTAGAATTATACCAGATTGTTTGCCTAATGGCCCGTCATTGAAGATCCAAGATCTCATCTAAAGAGTTTTTCTTTAGTTACCTCAGATATAAGGATTACAAAGATGTAACATATTTAACCGCTTTGATCTAAATATGATCTGTTTTTTCTTCTTTAGGAACAGCATATATTAACATCCAATTTTGCAATCGAAAATGAATGGCACAAGTGAGGACACTGTTTATATGGATGGAATAGAGGTGATCAGAATTCATCTGGACTTGACATTAATTTTGGCATTTTTCTTGCTGTGCTGACACATGCTAGTATAGACAACAAGGCCAACAGAGAGTTCACCAATGACATGAGAGATCAATTTGTGCATGAGGAAAGGATTCGAGAATGCGAGACCATGTCTTGAATAAATGATAGATGAGGTGGAATAGAATTGGTGCAACCATCTTTTTCTTTTAAATAGTTGGTGAGAGACAACTGAATCTCTTTCTGTATTACATTTTAAATTGGGATTAGATTGCTATATTGAGGGTATATCAACTACCTTATATTGTAGTTAATGTTTTTATATATCTAATACTTGTCTCTCTTTCCTAAATGGGAGATGGTGAAAGGAGCAACTAGTGTACTAGGTGGACCGAACTGTATTGAATGGACCTATGTTCATTCCAGTTAAGAATCTTAAGATACCCAGACTTGAGTTCTATTTGAAATATGTTTTTAACTTATGTTGAACTTGATTTCATTTTGGATATCCAATATTTAAGCGGGTGCATTAGCGATTTGTTAATGATTTAGCTTGAAATGAACGTATTTGAATAAATATGTGACGAGATATCTAATATTTAAATACATTTGTTTAATAAGACAAGCATGATATTGAAAAATGTGGCTATCCGGAGCGGGACATATGCAGTTTGGCCATGCTATTCTGAAGAATGACTTGTATGCAGTTTGACTCTGCCAGTCTCAACTCTGAATATATGAATATTCGAATTTTACTAATTCATGGGATTGTTTATTGAAATATTTTCCTGATGATATATTTATACATATATTAATATAGTACAATGCTCTATGCATCTACTATTAAACTTGTGCTTTTATTCAGCCAACATATTTTATTTCTACATTCATCTCTTTGAGATTCTAAAGCATGGTTTAGAGTTAATGTTCAATTCATTATGAAATGAATGATTTTTTTGAAGTGCTGCGAGTGAAGTTAGAATCTATCAGGAACATGGTTGGTACATTTACCATCCGTAGGAGTTAATAAACATCATCCTTTTTCCACTCTAGTTGAATATTAGTTGAGGAACACCATCCTTACAAGTAACTTATCTTTTTACATTTGAAACTCTAATATATGTTTATGCGCAGATGATATAATCATCTACCTTGGGTCTTAGGAAATGGGGATAATTATAATATGTTTTTAATATTCTCCCTCCGGTTTTGCTAATGGATTTGTTAAGATTGAAAAGAGATTGGTCTCTATTATAGCCTATGGAAGTGAGATGTGACTAGTGCAGAATGTGGAGGAATTTAAGATTGAGGACGACACGTCAGAGTTATAATTGTTGAAATCTAGAATTTACAGAGCAATAAGTCAAGAAAGAATAAATGTGAACGTAGATATTTTACGTGGAACCCTACTCCCGAAGGAGCGGGATGAAACCACGGTAGAAGGCCTCAAAGGGTCGTATATTCTATTGAACTTTTTCAATGAGTACAGGGTGTGTGTGGCTCCTTATATAGCCCCACAGACAGATCGGAGTCCCACAATTAGTAGATGTAGGACTAAACATGAGTGGGTGGTAATTGGATCCTGGAGAGATCCAATTACCACTCTATTACATTCTCCAACACTCCCCCTCAAGCTGGAGCTAAGAAAGGAGAAGATGCGCGCTGGGATGAAGATGCGCGTTGGGATGAAGATGCGCACAACAAGGAAGTGGCTCGGATCAATGGTGAGGCGCCTGTTATGGGAGCTGTACTGCCTCGAGGTGTTCTCGCATCGGGAGAACCTCTTTGTGTGGTGGAGATGTTAGCTGTTGCAGCCGTGAGGGGGCTGATGCAATCCCAAACTCCACAGAACATGGAGGTTGGTGGTGTCGACTGTAGATGCGAAATGGAGGGTGGCGGTGTCGGATGGAGGAGAAGCTGTGCACTTAGGGTGCGTTTGGTTGGTGGGTTAAGGCGGGTTAAACTGGTAGAGGGTAAGCCGTTTTTGGATTTTGGTGTTTGGATAGAGGGTTAAAATGGGGGTGGGTTAGAAGTGGGTTTGGGGTGATATGATTGTATTGGAGTTTGAAAAAGTGAGTAGTTATTGTGATGTGATTGTATTGAAGTTTGAAAAAGTGAGTAGAAGTGGAGTAGTTTATAATTTTTATATGATATGCTGGTATAATATATTATTTTTTGATAGGATTGGTGATGTAAAATTAATTTATTTAATTTTTTAAAAAAGGAATAAAGTGGGGCCCACGGGGAGAGAGGGGGATGTGGGTTAAGGGGGGTAAACTCCCCAACCCCGTCGGTAACCCACATCCCGAACGGGGTAGGGTTCCGTTGGGACCCTATATTCTCAAGAAGTTGTTCATAGCAGCAAATCTTCATTGGAAAACTTGACGACAACACCAACTTCGAGATCACAAAAACGGAATGAAACCAGTAATGGAGCTCTATCTGATTTCCATGAACAAATCTCCCATCCATAACAACACGAATAATAATGGAACTTAGAAATACAAGCAAATCTCCTCAAAATTGACTTGCTATGATACCATGTTGAAATCTAGAATGCGGAAGCGAAAAAGATACAGAGAAAGAAATTAAGAAAGAATAAATATGAACATAGATATTTTACGTGGAACCCTACTCTCGACGGAGCAAGATGAAACCGCGGGAGAAGGCCTCAAAGGGTCGTATATTCTATTGAACTTTCTCAATGAGTACAGGGGGTGTGTGGCTCCTTATATAGCTCCACAGACAGATCAGAGTCTCACAATTAGTAGATGTGGGAGTAAACATGAGTGGGTGGTAATTGGATCCTGGAGAGATTCAATTACCACTTTATTACTCTTCTCCAACAATAATCAATGCCAAATTTCTTGACACGTTTAGTGTTTTTTTTAAAGGAAGAAGGGTGCGACACCATAAAGACAGACACGCAAAAACTTTATATTCACACATTAGCTCAAAGATCAAGACTCACGAAGGATCTTGGCATGACCCATCACCTTCCTTTATATAAGATCTTTTCACTGAAAGTTACACCTTTCCTCACATGTAGGGATGCAAATGGACGGATACAGATACAGATATAGGTGTTACCATATCCTTGTCCATTTTAAAATCTGGATTCAGGTATGAAAACATATACATTGCTGATCTTGAAATTTGCAAACCAAATCCGTAAATACGAATACAGATATGGAAATAAATAATCGTGATTCGGATACGGATATTTAATAAACGAAAATGGATTACCATGCGGACAATAAATGTCCTCTAACGCTTGCATTCAATAGGTTTATTTTTGTAAAGTTGAAATTAATAGTTAAGTAAATAAAAACTAATAAGCTACAAAGTTAATAAAATAAAAAAGAAAATATAGTATTATACTAAATTTAATAATTTATAATAAATGATTAAATAATATATAGATCTATATTTTTCTTCCCACATTCAAAAATGAGTCTAGATACAATATATTCTAAGTAATCCTATAACATATTTGGAGATACACACACAAGTCGATGCATGCATATAAAATATGCATACATAGATTCGAAAATATAGATATCCATATATGTATCCTAAAAAAATTGAAAACAATATCCGTATTCTGTATCTGCAAAAAAAAAAATAAAAACTCATATCAATATCCATATTTGTATTTGCCAAATTAAAAAATTCATATCCATATCCTCTTAAAATGGATACGATGATGAACATATACAAATATATTAATATCCAGTTACATTCGTACTCGCAAGCCACTATCTCCAAGGAATGGCGTCAACTAAATCTTCTTTGGCATCATGACAACCCAAACAATCCAATAGACCCTCAGAAGTTGTGAACGCTATCAACAGACACATCATCAAGACCAACCTCCATCCAAATGCCCCTTGATGTAGGACAAGAGAAGGAAAGGTGGTCCATGTACGCCAGCCCCTCAACAACGATGGTTGGAGCACTCAGACCCGTGGACAAAGCTGGCCATTCGAGATTGTCATCATTCGACCTCCAAACAAGCTAAGGAAAACTTTGACCCGTCGTGACATCTTCAATTTTTTTTGATAGGTAAAATTTCATTGAAGAAGCTGCTGAATGCAGTAAAGCCATTACAAAAGAGCACAAAAGTAGTGCTTTACAAGGTGTGAGAAGAACATTTAATGAGTAAATTCATGGCAGCTGAGAGCTCAAAAATCAGTGCCACGCTTTAGTGAAGTATGTGTCGTGTATTAGAGACAATGGAGTCAGCGAGTTTGTGAGGAGTCACAGAGGAAGAAGAAGTCCAGTGGCTGATGCGTTCCATCCAGATTTCCCAAGTTGCAGCTGCGAGCAAAATGCACCAGATCTCACATGCATTAGGATCAGGTAGTCCCGCGACCCAATCAGCAATACCTGAGAGGGTATGGGACGGAGGACAGGACAAACCCATGGACGTTAATGCCAACATCCATGTATCAGCGGAGAAGTTGCACGCGAAGTATAAGTGGTCCCGAGATTCTTCTCCAGATTCGCATAGGTAACACTTGCCGGGTTGGGGAGCCCCTGGCGGGCAAGCCTATCAAGAGTGGGTAGGCGATTGATTAGCGCACGGTAGAGAGTGCAAGAGTACCTTGGGGCGGTGCGCTTGCCCCACACGACATTCGCCCAAGGGACGGTTGAAGCCCGATGCCTGATCAGATCGAAAGCTTCAGAGAAGGAAAAACCCTTCGGGGATCGAGTCCATGTGTGCTGCCCATTCGAGGAGGAGATTGCATTCCTGTAAGATTCACGGCCACGGAGGATTGCTTTCCTGATCAGGGAGTCATTGCTAGCAGGAGAAACCTCCCACAGGGAAAGAGAATTCAGGTACTTTGAGCGCATAAAGTTTGCCCATAAAGAGTTGTCGACAGTAAGGACTCTCCAAGCCCACGACACAATCATTGCATCTTGCAGCGATGCGCAAGTTCGCAGTCCCAAGCCCCCCTCAAGCTTAGGAAGGCACACAGTATTCCAACCGATGTGATGCTGGCCAAAACCCCAGAGGAAGTTAGCGCAAAGCTTGTCAATCCTGTGGGCAGTGCCCCTCGGGATGAGGGTCCCAGCCGCCCAATATAGCGTGATCCCAACGATGACCGAATGAAGAAGCTGACACCGTCCAGGAAGGGAGAGAGCAGAGGCTTTCCACCCACCAAGGGAGGCCCTGATCCGATCTTCCAGGGCTCTCATAGTAGATCCACGGCCGATATGTGAGTCAAGCGGGATGCCCAGATACGTTGTCGGCAAAGAGTCCCTAAGCACCCCCAACCGTAGGGTAGAGGCGAAGTCATTAGGAGCCCGTTTAGGCTTGTATAACTTGCTCTTTCTAGCATTCATTCTCATCCCTGAAGTAATAGCAAAATCCTCCAAAATCTCCCCCACCGCAAGGAGAGAGGATGAGGAGCCGAGGCAGAAAATAGTAGATCATCGGCGTAGATAAGATGAGTAGGCGCCATATGGCGGTCGCGACCCAGAGGCTTGAGGTGACCTCTAGCGACCGATTCATCCACAAGGTTAGTAAGGGTTTCCATGCCAACCACAAAGAGTAGAGGGCTTAGCGGGTCGCCCCGCCGGAGGCCCCTAGTACCCTTGAAGAAGCCTTCGGAGGAGCCATTAATGAGTATGGAGAAGGAAGTCGAGGTTATGCAATTGGCAATCCAGCCCACCCAAGTAGGGCAAAACCCCATGAGTTCCAGGCTCCTTAAGATGAACGTGTGTTCAATTGTATCAAAGGCTTTGGTTAAATCAATCTTAAGGCATGCCTTCTTCAAGTTAGTCTTCCTTTCAAACCCTCGAGCACTTCTTGGGCTAGGCGAGTGTTGTCGCTAATAGATCTACCTTTAACAAAGGCAGATTGATTGGGGGAGATAAGTTGTGGAAGTGCAACAGCCATGCGCGTGGCCAGGAGCTTTGCAAAAACCTTATAAACCACGTTGCAGCACGAAATTGGTCTGAAATCACCTAAATTTGCTGGCGAATTCTTTTTGGGGACCAGGGTTAGGAAAGTATGATTAACTTCCTTAACCATGAGTCCACCTTTGTGAAGGAACTCCATTGCCTTGCAGACATCCTCCTTGACGAGGCCCCAATGCAATTTGAAAAAGCTTGAGTTGAAGCCGTCAGGACCTGGGGCCTTAGAGGAGGGAATATCACGAAGTGCGCACCAAATTTCATCCTCGTCGAAGGGCCTAACAAGCCATTGGCTCATCTCCACCGTAAGGCGGAGCCTAGGGGCCGGGGGGTCCGGTCTAGAAGGCCTAGGAAGATCCAGCCCCAAGTGCTCCCCAAAGAAGGTCACGGCATTGGAGGCCAAAGCCCATCAGTGTCCACCATTCGGCCATCACAGTCTAGGAGAAAAGGGAGTGAGTTCCTGGCGGTACGGCCTTTAGCCGACAGATGGAAGAACCTCGTGTTACGGTCCCCAAGCTTAAGCCAGTAAACCCAGCTCTTTTGTTGCCAGGCGGATTCCAGGTCATCTTCCAGCTTATCCAAATAGTCTTTTGCATCAGCCTCGAGCTGGGCCATAACGGAGTCGAGAGGGGCAATACTTAGCGCATCATTAATGGATTTCAGGGTACCTTGTATTGCTTTAATCTCGCTGAACACATTCGCCTCCTTTGAGGCCCAAGCCCGGAGAGCCTTTTTGACATTCTTCAGCTTCAAGAGAAGGCGATACAAGGGGTTACCAAGGGGCCGCAGACTCCAGGCTGATGAGATGACCTCCAAGTAGCTGGGCCTAGATCCCCAATAGTTGAAATATCAGAACGGCGTCCCTTTGGAGACCAGGTCCCCGAGCTTGATTGAAAGTAGGAGATGGTCAGTGGACTGGATTGGAGAGTAAGCCAGCGTGCGGTTCGGAAAGAGGGCTATCCATGATTCATTGACCAATGCGCGATCAAGTCGAGCAGCAATTCTTGAGGGTCCAACCGAGGAGTTGGTCCAAGACCAAGGATTACCAGTGGCGGGGAGATCCAAGAGGTTGCACCTTTCAATGTAGTTGTTAAAATCCTCCATAGCGCCACGTGCTGGAGGCCGGCCACCTCGCTTCTCCGAGGCGTATCTCACCGAATTAAAATCTCCGAGGACCACCCAGGGGGTGTTATCCGCAGGTCGGATACTCGTGAGGTCCTCCCACAACTCTTTGCGGGACCCCGAGCAGTTGGCACCATAAACAACAGTCACCAAAATATTGAGGCCGCCAGCATTAGCGCGTGAGAGGGAGATTGCTTGCGAGGACACCCGCAGTGGCGTGCAACTCCATGAGGAAACGTTCCACAGGACATAGACGTGACCGAGGTCCGTTTGATTATGAACGAGGTCCCATCCAGATGGTATTTTGGAGGCAAACTTTTGCCTATTCTCGAGCCGAATCTTAGTTTCGACCAAACCTACGATGCCTGCTTTCATCTCCAGCAAGGATTTCCATAGAGATCTTTGTTTGCGTGGCCGGTTGAGCCCGCACACATTGCAGATGGCGAGTGACATTAAAGATTGTGGGGGTAGGCCTTCGCAGCCAACAGACTTAGAGGGGCCCCCATTGGCCTTCTTTTTCTTGTGGGTGGCCAGAGACCAAAGTGGATTGGCTTCAACCATGATCTAGGGACAGGGATTTCCCTCCGATTGTATGGGCTGTGGGGGATCAACAGATCCCGGCATATTGAGGTTGAAGCCATCAGTGCCTTTGTGACCAGCCTTTCGGCCATGCGCAGGTGGCCTTTGCAAGAGGGCCCTAGACCCAAAGGGAAAGGCACTGAAAGGTCTCCCGGAGGGCCTTCTCTGGCCTTTAGAAGGAGTATCCAAGGCACACTCCAGCGGCGCCGCTGCAGCTAGCGAGCTTCCAGCAGGTAGCTGACGGACAAGAGGGAGTGGGGGAGAGGTAGCATCCCCGGTCTGCAGTGGGGGGTGCTCCAGGAAGCTAAGGAGGCCATCAAGGGTGGTGGAATCGCATGAGATTGAGCGTGGGCTTCCCAAGATCACGTTTGGGGTGGCCTGAGGGGGTTTAGAAGGATGCAAAATTGCCGCTTCCGAGAGGTGGGCTTCATTGGGCACCGGTGCCTCCATTGGGTGTTGCTGGACCGGCGGATTAAGCTGGGACCCAGCAAGGGGAGGCTGTTGGGTGACCGACTGAGGGCCTGCCGGGAGCTTTTCCTTTCGAGGGCGAATCCGGGGAGGATCCGAAATATTGGAGGCGAACAGGCAGTTTGAGGAGTTATGGTCAAAGGTGGAGCAGTGGACACATCGAGGTGGATTCCATTCGAGCTCCACTCTGATCATCTGGCGATGACCATTGTAGAAAACTAGAGGCACGGACTTCGGGATTGTTTTGGAGGCTCGGATGGAGATGCAGCATCGCGCATACCCTTCCCGTTGCCCGGAGGCCGTCGCGGCGTCCATGAAGAGGGGTGTGCCCAAGAGGCTAGCAAGCTTGTTAAGTATAGAAAGAGAGCAGTGCCCCAGGCTCAACCCATGGAACCTTACCCACACCGGGATTTCCGAGAGCATGTCACGCTCGAAGCAGGAGCATGCCTCCCAACGGCGAATGACGATGAATCTCCCTTGAAAGAGCCAAGGGCCACCATCCAGAATGCGCTGACAGGCTTCCGCAGAAGATAGCTGAAGGTAGAAGAATCCATTTGGCCTTGGGAAGAGCTTGAATCCCCCAAGCGGCCTCCAGACCTTCTCAATAAATGAATTAAGGAGCTTACGATATGGATTCTTACCAAGCACGTAAAACACCAGCGTGTTGGCCCAGATCTTGTCAAGGGAGCAGAGGTCGGCTTCCGTGGCAAAGGCAACATCCTCTCCGTCGATAGAGACCGGAGCTTCGAAACCCATACGTCTAGAGGAGGGCAGAGGTCTGGGGCCACAAGCGTCGCGCCAGAACGAGCGAGGGGAGGGAGCGGTGGAGCAATGGGGTGAAGGGGGGTGCGCATCGGGTGCGGGAGGCGGAGCTTGTGCAGGGGCGGAAGGGGCGCCTTCTGGGTAAGAAGAGGAGGCTCTGGGAAGGGGATGGGGAGGGGTAGGGGAGGAGGGGAGTGGTAGCGGTGGCGGAGGAAGAGAGGAGAAGTTAGGGTTTTGGGTAGAGGGGGGCGGAGGAGAAGTTGAGATCTTCAATTTTATATATACCCTTATATTGACATAGCAATCCCAGTGTTAAAACCGTAATGCATAGAGCACCTTGTAGGCCTTCTTCAATGTGAACTGACCATCCACTTGCATCAAAGCTCCCTCCCAACCAAGGGACCCACCAACTGAGAAAGAGATTTTGCCAAAGCCGAGAACTCCAACACAAGCTAATCAGATAGTTCAGAATGAAAATTAGGGGATCGGCTCACCGACCCAGGCCTCTCTCACCAACATCTCCCAGTTCACTGACATAACAAACATGGGAAACATAAGCACAAGGTTCCCTGTCCGGTCCACTCATCCCGCCAAAAGTGAACAACACTACCATACCCCAACACGTCTCATGAAAGGGGATTCCTG
Source organism: Ottelia alismoides (assembly GCA_037367405.1). NCBI lineage: Eukaryota > Viridiplantae > Streptophyta > Magnoliopsida > Alismatales > Hydrocharitaceae > Ottelia > Ottelia alismoides. The sequence continues at coordinate 49,593 of JAZKJV010004675.1, read as the reverse complement.
ATGGAGAACAAAGAAAATACCCCTCCAAAAGGTTGATGGCATATACATCAACCCATACTGCCATGATAAACCCGTTGAAATACCATAGATCTTCGGCAACAAAGACTAAAGCAAGTTAGGTTCGCTGCCTAAATACGAGAAACTCGTTTAACATGAAGCACCTCATTCATTGATCCAGGATCATGATACACAAATCCCATTGTTCTTAGATAACATCATCATCTTCCATCTAACCAAGGGCATGCCGTGAGAGACCTTCGAGCTTCATAAGAGGAATTTCAGCATCAGAGTCTCCAAATGCCTGCGAATCTCCATAGGAAATAAATTTGAGAACAAAAAGAAGATCAAAATCGCAGGTAAAACCGCCTTCAAGAGCACCAAGCAACCTCACCTCGACAAATAAGTATCGCTCCTGCTCATGCCCTAAGATTGAGTTCTTTAGTAAGTTGACTGATGAACAATAAATTCATAGAAATCGGGAGCATGTAAGACATTCTGCAGACACATAAATGGCATTAGGCAGATTTTCCCCAGCATGGTAATGATGACTGAGCGATCAAGATGAATCAATCTATAAGAAGTAAACTATTTTCTGTTGCCACAATGACAATGATGATGAGAAGTTCCTGAATCTATTATCCCTTCTGTGAAGTCAATGCTTTGACAAGGTATAAGAGCATGGCCGACATAGGGATGAGTATTGGGCCCGGCCTTTATAGGCGGTTGAGGCCCAAAAAAACATCAAAGTCTATCCCGAACTCGACCCAAAACTAATGGACAGATTTGAGCCGTGGTTGATCCAAACTAATAATCCCAGAAGTTCCTCATTCATTAACAATACCATCAAGGTTCAAGAAAGCGGTATGCGTAAGCATTCAAACAAGTCACCAATTAGTGTTTTAGTGGTATATGGGATATATGTGGGGTATATGTGGTTTATGGGGATTTCTAATTTTTAATTAAAAATAGATAGATGTCTACAAAAATAGTATATTTTAATTGAATGTATGTGCCAAAAGTGAAATTTGAGAAGATCCAAGGAAAAAAGTTCTTGTAGAGCTTAAAACAATTTCTTTCTATAATAAAAAAGTTAGCACACAGATAGTTAGCATTAATCAATATGTAAGTATGAAACACCAAAAATAAACACAAATACCATTAGTAATGTACTAGGGCGAATATCATAAATAATCTAAAATGTTTAGCAATGGATAATTCTCAACTAAAATTATAACCAGATAAATGTTCAATCTGATAGAATATCATGATCAAGATTCGGTGGGATCCAATTATGATGATGGACACATAACAAGGCATAATTAGGCACCCATATGCGGGCATATGTCGACCATGTATGCACAAGGAGTGTATAATGCACTGATCCAGGAAATATGTTTGGTCCTCAAGCCGCATAAGCATATCAATGCAACTCGTGTTGTTAATTTCCTAAATATTGAATACCATTATCGCATACTCATTAGTTCGTTTTTGTAAAAGATCAAGCTCCAATATTCTCATATCATCACTTATTAGAATTTTAGGGATCGTTATACTTACACTTTTAATTGTTTTAGGAAGACCTCATGAACTAGAGGTTCATTTAACATTGTAAAAGATGTTTACATTGACCAAACACTTTAGAATGGATGAAGAACACAATACCCACAAGACTTTTCTATGAGAATAATAAAATTTGCATCACTCAACATATATTATATATCATTTTTTGCAACATTATATGTTATATTGGGTAAGCTGATCAGGCTGGGCTTGACAACCTCGATGTGAGAACGACTTGAAAAATCATATGGGCCTAAATTTTGGCCCAAGCTTAGCTCATTTCAATTTTGGGCTTTGGCCTAGCCAAGCTAAGAGGGGCCGGGTTTCGGGCTGTGCTGCGTTGGTCCCTACCGTTACCGTAGGTGCCGGCATAGGCAACTATATTAGATGGAGGGGGACCAGTTGTAGAGGTATAGGTCCCGTGATCTCCCTCTGATGGGAAAAAGATCTGCATACTTCCGGTCAAACAATGTTGTAATTGTCTCTGAGTTCTTATTAGCATAAGCAGAAGCAGGGCAACCATGCTTCTGGTAGCATGTCTCCTTAGTATGCCCTAAACGATTGTAGTAAATGCAGAGCGAGGGCGACCACTTCCTCGATTGCCGTGTCGCGTCCTCCTAATCGAGCAAACCCACCCCTGCCTCGCGAAGCAACCATGGTAGAGGAGACATTAGACGCAGTTGCAGATTGCATGGAGATTTTGCTCAGATGGATGTAAAATCCTACGACTTGAGAAATTAAGATAAATAGCTAGTGCAAAACTTGAGAGCATTGTCAGATGTCATATATTTACTAGTTGCAGAGAATATTTTTTTAATCTCAAGAATAAAGTTTTTAATAATATCTCTAACTTCAGACTTATGCTTCATAAACAAAACCCAAGATACACGAGGAAAATCATCTATTGTAACAAGATAAAAATGATGTCCTTGATAATCAAGAACACGATTGGGACCCCGAATATCAAAATGCAACAACTCAAAAAGAGAACTACTACTACGACCTTTATAGCTTGGGAAGCTAGCATGATCATGCTTCTGAAGTTGACATGCCTTACATTGGAAGTTAAATTGGGGAGAGATCTATGGTAGGACTCTGCATATCTTCTGGAGAGTTAGATGACCAAAATTAAAGTGCCATAGTTAGGAGATTTGTCCAATAGAGATGGAAGATTTGCATGCATAACGAGACTGGACTAATATGTTGAGACCCCCTTTTTCACAACATCCAATGACCTCGTCTGTAAGTATATATGAAATACAAGAGAAGATGTATCAAATATGGCATGACAATAAGTGCATGAGTAAGCTGGCCATAGATAATAAATTCATGGAAAATTCTGGAGCATGTAAAACATTCTGCAGAAGCGTTGAAGGCAAGGCCCTAAATGTCGATTTCGGTCACCATTTCGGTGACCGATCGAAATGAAATTCTGGTCGAATTTCGATCGAAATTCGACCGAAATTTCGGTCATTTTTTGTACTAGGGCCCCCATATTTCGGTCATTTCAGCCATTTCGGTCAAATTTCGACAACCTGTCGAAATCGAAATTCGACCGAAATTCGGCCGAATTTCGCCGAAATTTGAGGCCATGGTTGAAGGCTTCAGATGGATCTCTCTGTCCATTGATAGTAGAGTGTCTCCTATCTGCAATGATGATTGAGCATCCATAAAGGATCGAATTGTGTGAACTATTCTCTGTCTTCGTAGAGATGATGAGGATCTTCGGAATAGATTACACACTCTATAAAGTCAATGCTGCGAAATGTGTAAAAGCATAATCTATATTTGAGGTGCTAGTAGAGGTTGTTGTGTTAGATAGTACAATTGAGGGGCCGGTATGAGCATAAGAAGGGCCCATAATCTCCCTTAGTTGGGAAACAAGATTCTCGTACCTTTGGTCTTAAGATGTGGCTGCTGTATGAGAGTGCTAAACAATATAGGCTAAAGCATGATGACTATGCTTTTGATAGAATGTGTCCTCAACGTGCTCGAGACAATTGTAGGAGGTGCACTAAGGTCGGTGATGACCCCCTCTTCGACCTTGGAGTCCTCGTCCTCTGGATTGGAAGGACTCTCCTCAATCTCATGGGACCGCCATGGCGAAGTTTTGAGATTTAGGTGCAAACGATACATAGATTCTTCAGACAGATATATGCATCCTTTATAGGAGGGATAGTAGCATTGGAAATAAGCTGACTGCATGCTGAGTTATAGGTTATTAAGACCAACAAGAAAAACAACAACCATCGTGGTGATCCTGTATGTCAATTGCCGATCAATGATAGTATTGGATGGAAGATAATTGTGAACCTTCTCGAACATGCCCCTCAAACTGGAATAGTATGAGCGAAGGGGGTGGCCATACTGCATGGTCATATAAATATCATGTTGAAGCCGAAGAGTCTTTCTATCATTCTGCGCCTGTGAATATGTAGTCCGAAGACTTATCCCAAATAGCCTTCACAGTAGGCTGATGTAGACTCTTATTGGCAAGCTCAATCCTCGTAGTGTCAAATAGTTAGACTCAGACCCACACATTATCTTGTTTCCACGAGGTATTGACACTTGTTTGTCAGCCGGCTCTCCGTTTGTCCTTGTTGTAGCTTTCCACGATGCTCATGAATTGCATTGCCAACAACTTATAGTTGGCCTCGTCCATTTTGAGAATGTGGCCGGGGTTCTTTATAGTCTCGGGAGATGGAGAAGCATTGACTTTTGGTTCTTCCATGACAAAAGCACATACAATAAGGACAAAATAATGAAAAATATAAAAAATTGTCTACACAAGCATATTGGGGAGGTTATTTGTGTAGGCTTAGATACACAGCAATCCTATCGCTGCTATAAGTGTATTAGAGACCTCGAAATCTGAATTAGATGATGAAATATTAACTAGTCTGCCAAAGCACGCGGTCTGAAAATTAGGGATTTTCAAACACACTCATAATGAGAAAACGGGTGCATAAACTAGGGTCAATGGACCTCAGAGCACCCGTTCTTTATAACAAGTCATCAATAAGCACGTCGAAGCTCGTTCGAGCTAGGTGGTGTCACCGCATGGTTGGGAGACTATTGGGAGAATGGCTCGTGGATGCCCTCTTTTCCAAATGGTCTCTCTGATCAACGGATGGATGATCTTTTGGAGCTTTTTGGGATGTGCTTGAGCATGTAGGTGGTCCGGTCGAGGGCAGAGATCAATGGTTATGGAGAGACAGGAATTTCTCGACAGAGATCATTGGTTATAAAGCTGTATCTAGACTGGTCGTATAGGCATCTGCACAACTTATTCGAGATTGCAAGCTGATATGGGAACTCAAGGTCCCTTCACGCACCATTGTCTTCCTGTGTCTAATGCGCAGGGAAAATTTTATTACGAGAGATCATTGGTCTAGGCTTGTCATGGGAGGAGTTGTTGACTGTCTGCTTTGCGATGGTGCTGTTGAAACTATAGACCACCTTTTTTTAGCTGCAAGAAAAATTATTTGGTAGGAGCTTTCAGATCCTTTGGGTGAACTATGACGGTATCGAGCCTTTCTGGGAGTCTATATACAATGTTAGGTGGCGCCCACCTACTGAGGTACTTCCTTTGGCAGCCCTTTGGGCGATCTTGTTAACTAGTAATGGTGTGTTATCTTTGTTGCAGATCGCATGTATATTAAAAACGTATGTAGCATGTGACCTGAGCGTAATGGCCATAATTGTCTAATGATATTGCTCTCTCCACAAAGATGGGTAAAGGCTGTAATATCAGCCAGCCAATCTGCATTTGAACCATGCTCAATAAGACAAGCAGAACTATTTGAGTTAGATGCGAGAATAGTCGAATCAGAATGATCCCTTACAAACATGGTGTAGAACTACCGCAGACGATGCACCGGGTCATCAAAGTCTCCTCGAGGAGCTACCATAGAGCGTCCGTCACTGTCCATAATGACAATAAGAATGACAAGATGATGACCATGCTTGGTCCAATAGTCAGTCTCAAGGTAGTTAAGCTTCCCACATAATGTGCACTATCGGTAGGAGAATAAGCAGGAATAAGGATGGGGAATAAGGGGAATAAGGGTCTATTCTCCGTTCGGCTGGAGGATAAGAATAAGGAGAATAAGGTGAAATAAAGGTAGGTAAGGTGGGATAAAGATAGGAATAAGAGTGAAATAAGATGAAATAATGGGGAATAGTCGTACCACGGGGAAGCGTGTTGAGGGCTTATTCTCCTTATTCCATTCCACCTTATACCCCAAACGAACAGGGCCTAAGTGTATCCCCGTACTCTTCTAGGGGTAGCATAACCTTGACAACATCCTCGACATGCACCATGATCTCCATGGCCTGAAGAAGTGATACATACCGAAATCTTGCCCCAGGTATTTGGTGTCTCAGGGCCGTGGAAGATAGTCAGGTGAGTCAGCTTGGCATAATCCTCCTCGAGTGTTGACAGCGTAGTAGTAATGATTATTTGATCCCCAAAAGAGGCATAGACAGGATTAAGCCCTGTAAGAAACACCATATCAACCATATGCTTGCAACGTTCTTCCTGTGATGCACCCATGTACCTTGGGATACATGCATTGTATTTCTCGAACAAAGATTTTGGAGTGGATCATAATATAGGTTTGAAACATAATTTTCATGATCGTAGTTCTCCTTAGAACTCTATATATCACATGCACGGTCATAATAAACAATTTCGTCAACAATCCTGGGAACTACACATCATGAGAGCAAACTATACCATTGTCTTTGTCCCATGGAGGGTTTCCTTAGTCGTCTAGACATGCTCCGGCTCTAGAAGGATGTGTTCCTTGTCATATCCGATTATCAAGAACATCCATGACAACTTGAGATAATTAGTCTTATCGAGCTTCGGGAATGAGCCAAATGGGGATAGCTTTGCACTCCCTCCATCACTCCCCACAGGTGTCATCCTGCTCACGAAGTTCAATTAATTATATGGAGTAAAAATCAAACCGCACCATGATGCGAGTCGACCAATGAGGCCCGGTAGCACTGAAAAGGTACAACTTATGGGGGTAGTAGCTATTTAGAAGTGCTTCTTTCCCGTCTTTTGTCTACAAATGTCCAACCTGGCCTAGATTTTGCTTAAGATGTGCATCCCTTTCTGCAGTAGTTTGGTGAACTTATCTGACAGGAAAAAAAGAGATTATTTTTTGGGGGTTCTGGTGGCTTATAAATTTGTCATCAACTTTTCCTGCAGGATGCAAAACCTTCTACACTGATGAGAAAAAGACGGGTTCCGAAATTTAATATGATGTGGGTTGTTTTATTAAATAAGTATTTCACCAGTGATATTGACTGATATCGTGCTATACTACTGTGTAAATGACAAATAACGTCCATTCGTTTCGCTATTGTAAGTTTTAACACTTCCATTAGTTTATCTGAAGTAACTTCAACTTTTAAATCTCGTGAAAGTTTGTTGGACTTGACTATGATACTTGCAAAGTGTTAATATTGGGGCCATTTGCTTTGTGGCAGCCAGAGTAGTCATGGCAGGGAGGAAGGATGCAGGGCCCATCAGGCCTTGCCATATACGAGAGGCATATCGCCGGCTGAAGCTAGAAGGGAAGGTTCCGAGGCGCCCGGTTGCACGGCTGTTCCGCTAGATATCTTTCTTCTTATCTATCATGTTGCTCTAATATTTAAGGGGGCATTTCGTTAGTCATTTTAATCGTTGTAGACAGGGTTCTGCTGATGTCTCAGAGAATGTAAACATCTCTAATCTTGCATTGCATTCAAAAACAACCAAGCAATTGGTCTGGTGGTTGAGCAGTGGCTCTCCCAAATTACAGATCAAGGTTCAAAACCCCCAAACCCCCATTATACCGGGAAAAAAGGTCCTGTGGAGGGGAGTAGGGGACTGATCCTGTATCTAAAAAATGCATTGCATTCAAAAAATAAATCGCCAAAATATATTTCTGGATGACTTGATTCTTCAGGAAAATCACTTGATGATGAAATTTAGAGCGATATATAGTATATATGTTTTTGGATTATATAGTCATATTAGTATTTTTAAAAAGAAATAATAGTTTATAGGGAGGTCTTTAAAATTTTCATTTGAGAATGTTGTAATCTACAGACTTAAAATATTGCATGGGGTGCTTCAACGACAGTATAAATATTATATAATATTAATATTTCATATTATTACAAATACAACAAACAATAATAATATTATTAGAGGATGGGGAACTTGCACCAAGGTGCATGTAACTATATATGCATCGATGTCAAAAATGCTCATTACATATTATTTTTTTGAAATAAATTCATGTGGGATTTAGATCACCATATATCACCATTATGTCATTAAAAATTCAACTTAATTCGAGATTTTTATCCCCTTCATCAAGACTACCAAATTTTAAGAGTCTCAGAATTGTTGAAATTGAGTTGTCCGATGGATATGTTAAAAGTGTCTGTTTTATACGAAATTTGAAACATATATTTCACTAATAATACTAAGTAAATCTCCCAAGGTTTTATTTTTATAAAATAATATTTATTGGGTGTTTTTGGCATCAATGCATATACAGTTACATACATCTTGGTGCAAGCTCCCCATCCTCATATTATTATCTGATATATGTAATAAATATTTCATATACCATATAAGTATTTATTAATATGTGTATAATTCGTATTACGATGAATGAATAAAAGGTACTGTGGAGGGGAGTAGGGGACTGACCCTGCATCTAAAAAAATGCATTGCATTCAAAAAATAAATCACCAAAATATATTTTTGGATGACTTAATTGCTTCAGGAAAATCACTCGATGATGAAATTTAGAGCGATATATAGTATATATGTTTTTGGAACATATAATCATATTAGTATTTATTAAAAGAAATAATAGTTTATAGGGAGGTCTTTAAAATTTTCATTTGAGATCGCTGTAATCTACATACTTAAAATATTGCATGGGTGCTTCAACGGTAGTATAAATACTATGTAATATTAATATTTCATATTATCACAAACACAACGAAAAATAATAATATTATTAGAGGATGGGGAGCTTGCACCAAGGTGCATGTAACTATATATGCACCCATGCTCACTATAATCATATTTGAAACATATATTTCACTATATATGCACCGATGTCAAAAATGCTCCTTACATATTATTTTTTTGAAATGAATTCATGTGGGATTTAGATCACCATATATCACCATTATGTCATTAAAAATTCAACTTAATTCGAGACTTTTATCCCCTTCATCAAGACTACCAAATTTTAACAGTCTCAAAATTGTTGAAACTGAGTTGTCTGATGGACATGTTAAAAATGTTTGTTTTATACGAAATTTGAAACACATATTTCACTAATAATACTAAGAAAATCAACCAAGGTTTAATTTTTAAAAAATAATATTTATTGGGCATTTTTGGCACTGATGCATATACAGTTACATAAATCTTGGTGCAAGCACCCCATCCTCATATTATTATCTGATATATGTAATAAATATTTCATATACCATATAAGTATTTATTAATATGTGTATAATTCGTATTACGATGAATGAATAAAAGGTCATGTGGAGGGGAGTAGGGGACTGACCCTGCATCTAAAAAATGCGTTGCATTCAAAAAATAAATCACCAAAATATATTTCTAGATGACTTGATTGCTTCAGGAAAATCACTCGATGATTAAATTTAGAGCGATATATAGTATATATGTTTTTGGAACATATAATCATATTTGTATTTATAAAAAGAAATAATAGCTTATAGGGAGGTCTTTAAAATTTTCATTTGAGATCGTTGTAATCTACAGACTTAAAATATTGCATGGGGTGCTTCAATGGTAATATAAATATTATGTAATATTAGTATTTCATATTATTACAAATACAACAAAAAATAATAATATATTAGAGAATGGGGAGCTTGCACCAAGGTGCATGTAACTATGTATGCACCGATGTCAAAAATGCTCATTACATATTATTTTTTTGAAATGAATTCATGTGGGATTTAGATCACCATATATCACCATTATGTCATTAAAAATTTAACTTAATTCGAGACTTTTAACCCCTTCATTAAGACTACCGAAATTTAACAGTCTCAGAATTGTTGAAATTGAATTGTCCGATGGACATGTTAAAAAAGTCTGTTTTATACGAAATTTGAAACATATATTTCACTAATAATACTAAGTAAATCTCCCAAGGTTTTATTTTTAAAAAATAATATTTATTGAGCGTTTTTGGTACTGATGCATATACAGTTACATACATCTTGATGCAAGCTCCCCATCCTCATATTATTATCTGATATATGTAATAAATATTTCATATACCATATAAGTATTTATTAATATGTGTATAATTTGTATTACGATGAATGAATAAAAGGTCTTGTGGAGGGGAGTAGGGTACTAATCCTGCATCTTAAAAAATGCATTGCATTCAAAAAATAAATTACAAAATATATTTCTGGATGACTTGATTGCTTCAGGAAAATCACTCGATGATGAAATTTAGAGCGATATATAGTATATATGTTTTTGGAACATATAATCATATTAGTATTTATAAAAAGAAATAATAGTTTATAGGGAGGTCTTTAAAATTTTCATTTGAGATCCTAAACTACAGACTTAAAATATTGCATGGGGTGATTCAACAGTAGTATAAATATTATGTAATATTAATATTTCATATTATTACAAATACAACAAAAATAATAATATTATTAGAGGATGTGGAGCTTGCACCAAGGTGCATGTAACTATATATGCACCGATGTCAAAATTGCTCATTACATATTATTTTTTTGAAATATATTCATGTGGGAGATCACCATATATCATCATTATGTCATTAAAAATTCAACTTAATTCAAGACTTTTATCCCCTTCATCAAGACTACCAAATTTTAACAGTCTCAGAATTGTTGAAATTGAGTTGTCCGATGGACATGTTGAAAATGTTCGTTTTATACGAAATTTGAAACATATATTTCACTAATAATACTAAGTAAATCTCCCAAGGTTTCATTTTTAAAAAATAATATTTATCGGGCATTTTTGGCACTGATGCATATACAGTTACAAACATCTTGGTGCAAGCTCCCCATCCTCATATTATTACCTAAAATATGTAATAAATATTTATATACCATATAAGTATTTATTAATAGAGGTAAATGGGGCTGCCCCCAGGGAGTAGCCAACTTGGCTACTCCCACCCCTATTTTTCCCGCATTTTTTTATTTTTTTGGAAAATAAAAATTTGTATATTCATCATTATATCCCTCTCACATTCTATTAAAATTTCGTCAGAAACAGAGACTCCTACGGCCTCCATCCAAACATGGTCGATTTAAAAAATCCTGCGACGTCTGGATGGAGGGCTTAGGAGTCTCTGTTTCTGACGAAATTTTAATAGAATGTGGGAGGGATATAATGATGAATGTACAAATTTTTATTTTCCAAAAAAATAAAAAAACGATGGAAAAATAGGGGTGGGAGTAGCCAAGTTGGCTACTCCCTGGGGGCAGCCCCATTTTACCCTTATTAATATGTGTATAATTCGTATTACGATGAATGAATAAAAGGTCCTGTGGAGGGTTGTATGGGACTGACCCTGCATCTAAAAAAATGCATTGCATTCAAAAAAATAAATCACCAAAATATATTTCTGGATGACTTGATTGCTTCAGGAAAATCACTTGATGATGAAATTTAGAGCGATATATAGTATATATGTTTTTGGAACATATAATCATATTAGTATTTATAAAAAGAAATAATAGTTTATAGGGAGGTCTTTAAAATTTTATTTGAGATTGTTGTACTCTACAGACTTGAAATATTGCATGGGGTGTTTCAACGGTAGTATAAATATTATGTAATATTAATATTTCATATTATTACAAATACAACAAATAATAACAATATTATTAGCGGATGGGGAGCTTGCACCAAGTTGTATGTAACTATATATGCATCGATGTCAAAAATGCTCATTATATATTATTTTTTTGAAATGAATTCATGTGGGATTTATATCACCATTATGTCATTAAATATTCAACTTAATTCTAGACTTTTATCCCCTTCATCGAGACTACCAATTTTTAACAGTCTCAGTATTGTTGAAATTGAGTTGTTCGATGGACATGTTAAATATGTATGTTTTATACAAAATTTGAAATATATTTCACTTATAATACCAAGTAAATCTCCCAAGGTTTCATTTTTTTAAAAATAATATTTATTGGGTGTTTTTGGCACCGATGTATATACAGTTACATACATCTTGATGCAAGCTCCCCATCCTCATATTATTATCTGATATATGTAATAAATATTTCATATACCATATAAGTATTTATTAATATGTGTATAATTCGTATTACGATGAATGAATAATATTATGGTGAAATATTATTATTCGGTATAATAGTGTTTGTATATATCGCCACAAAAAAGGATTTATAATGATGTTTTTTTTAATATCTTATGTTGTTTAATATATATTGATGCTATTATTCGTTGGAAAATTACTTTTATACCTAAAATTAATAACGAATTTTCGTTGATATATCGTTAGTGATGGCATATATAACAACGCTTATTTATTGCAATTTTCAAAATTTTATCTAAACGTGGCACTAATAAAATAAGTTCACAATGAAAAATATCAGTGTTATATATTTAACAATGGTCGATACAAGAAACCATCTCTATAGGTCTATTTTTTATATAATATTGAAATTTTGTACTTGAGTAGCATAGTATAATCATTAGAATAGTATAATTACGCACATATTATTATCAACTAGGATGTAACTTGTGCTTCACGGTGGAGAATAAATTAGTTATATAATGTAAATTTAAAATGATGTTTAAATTAAATTTAAAAATGAATAAAATAAAAAAGAGTAAATGGAATAAATATGATGTACAAAACTAGGTAATTTTTTTAATATATAATTTCTATCTGAAAAAATTGCATATTTATAATAGAGATGAGGAAGAGCATGGCCTCAAATGTTAGTCTCAACGTCTTACTGAAATTCGGCCGAAATGGCCAAAATGATCGAAATATTGGGGTTTCTAGTACAAAAAATGGCGAAATGATTGAAATTTCGGTTAAATTTTGATCGAAATTTCATTTCGGTTGGTCACTGAAATGGTGACCAAAACCGACATTTAGGACCTTGAGGAAGAGTGTGTAGTTTTATAAAGAGATGGATACCGTACTTAATGATCTCCTTCTATATTTGATCAACTATGTAATTCTTTTATTATGAATTAAATGAAACATGTAGTGATATTTCAAAATGTATCTTCTATGTGCACCCTTTCATATCATATGGCACGCATTCACATATGTGCACCCAAAGGTGCAAAATACAACTAAAAAACAAATATTCAAATACATATATGTTGTTTCTAAATTCTAACATCGAATACAAAAACTAAAATCAATGGGTTTTGGATAAATAAATTAAAATCCAAAGGTAATAGGTGAAATTTGCAAATGCAATAGAGAGGAACCATCCTAAAGGTGTTGATATGGGCTGAATAATACATATTTTAAAAAAATAAATGAAACCTTCTGCCATTTATTTAATTGGGAGTTATCTTAATAAATAGTTTTTTTAAAAGTCCCCCATCTAAAGAAACGAAGACACAATTTTTGATGATTATTAACCAATAGAAATCTTGTATATGACTTTAACATGAAATATTAGAATGAGTTGATTTTTCGTTGTAACAAATTATATCAGATTAGAAAATTTTAAATATGTAAAATAACATATTGGACCGAACCGTTGTCAAAAGTATATATGGACTTCCATACATACATATGATTTTCTTTTAAATGTCATGTGTCGTTTAATATATTCATATGTGATACCACATATTACATTTTAAAAAAAATATGAAAGAGGTGAAATATTAAAATTTATAACTCTTTATCTTATTTCATTGTACTTATTTCATCCATGATTGCTTTACTCATATTTTTTATTGTTATTTTAACATACAACAACACATTAATGAGGAAACATAAGAAAGATAAATTTAGAATTAAGATATAAAAACACAACATCCATTTTAACAAATATTCCTTTCTTCAAATCTAACATAATACTCAAACTATAATATGAATGTCAAGATATGTGAACACGAGAATATGTTATTTTAAGGAATAGGTAAGTATAAAAAACTACCACGATAGGAAATGTATTGAAATACATGGACATCAATGCAAATATTTAATGAAAAAAATAAAATCCACTAAAATCAAATAGGAAGTGATTAAGCCAAAATATATTCCATTCAAATTCATGTGAACCCATGTTTATTAGAATTCTCATGAACATTGCACGTTATTAATGATCAATGATCAGAAGGTGGTGAAATTTATAAATAATTACTCTCCCTAAATGGTGAAACGTGGTGACCATCAGGAATTCCTCTGTAGGGCCGTGATATTATTTCCTCAACTTATCAACTTTAATTGTAATATTTCTTACATAAGCATGCAGATACATACATACATACATACATACATACATACATACATATATACATACATGCATATATATAGTGATAGTGCTTTGAGTTCAATTTTATGATATATTGTTGCATGTATACTTCAAATATCAAAAAAATGTATTGATTAAATATCCAATATTACTTGCATAACATGTTATTTAACCTTATCAATTGATTATTATTGTTGTTACAAAGAAGCATTTATCAAAAAATACATTAATTTACATTATAGATGTAGGGTAGGAAGAGTTGTTTTTGAATATATACATTTTATGTTTCCAAAAATAGTAGTTGTAAATAGAAAAAACTAATGTACTTTTTTTCAAATATTGGTACATAAGTATAAAATCACTAAAAAATCATTAAAAATTATAAATAATTAATTAGTGAGTAAAATATGAATTAAAATAGGGATTTTTACCCAGCAGACCCTATAAACTTTGCCAATCACCTCCACGACCTTTTGCATAACGTAATTACCCCGTCGACCCTATAAATTACCCCAAGAACCCTCGCAGCTTCAAATAGAGTAACCACGAGGTTCATAGGGTAAGAGTTGGTAAGTTTACGGGGTCGAGGGGTGAATTATCTTGTTTCAAAGGTCGTGGAGGCAATTGAAAAAGTTTATAGGGTCTGTCAGGTAAAAATCCCATTAAAATATCAAATAAATAATATAAAGTGGATATTTTAAAAAACCTTAATGATACTTTTTCCTAAATAACAAATCACCAAAAGAATAAAATAATAAACTAAGATTTAAAAAAAAAGATAAGTGAATAAAATATCTTTGGAGTAAACTAATCAAGATCCAAAAATAGCAACTTTGTATAAAACAACTATTAATCAGCAATTCTAGTATTAAGCAATTTACATATATCGTAATATGCAACCACCAATGAATTAAAAAGGTAATATATGTATATATATATTTATTTAAGAATTACTAAATAAAGATTTGTTGTTTATATGGAAATTTTTATGGATTTATTTTAATTTTTATGGATTTTAAATGTTAATATGCAATTTTTGTTTTTTTGCTTAAATAGAAAACGAACTTAATTTTCATAAATATAAGGTGTAGTAATAAGTATTTATAAGTGTTTTTGTTTATTGTTTATTAACATATTTTATTTAATATAGAATTTATATTTATTTATGAATATAGTGAATAAGGGTATATCTATAAATAAGCATAAACTACAAGCGAATGCAATATCAATGAATGGCAGGGATATTGTCGCAAAAAACTTCACAATCTGCATGTTGTCAGTCATGGTGCTCAAGCAACCTGTACCTATACTTTATATCTGATATTTTGGGGGGCGAAACACGTAAAAAACCTACTATGAAAAGAAACGAGCTTCACCATCTTTCACATTTTGAATAATGCCACTAATTCATCAAAAATGACATAGAGAGGGATAGGGTGTAGCTGATATTTACTTATCTTATTATATATTAAGGGTCATGGGATAGTATTGTTCATGGTACTGTTCTCATGGCCAACCATGTCATATTTCCCAGATCAGAGACCCTTACGACATTGGGTTATATACTACACCTATTTGTTTTCTATTTTTAAGGGGATACAATCCTACAGATGGTAGGATAGACTTGAATTTAATTTTATATATAAAGGAACTACTTCTCCAACATGTCTTCTCCAACAAATCTCACCATATATACTCAACATCATCCGTATGCTTTGACGTGTAGAATATCAATGCTAGATATATCGGTATTTCCCATATCTGTACGAAAACAACTCTTCCTTTTGCTACATCCCATTTTTCTATACTCATCTTCCCCTTATCCGAGCGATGAAGAACAGATGAAAGGAGAGGAAGGTCCCCAAGATGGAGCCCCATATTCCGACGAGAGCATGGGGTTACAATATATGTGCACCTACGTGATTGAGGAAGGAAGGCGGCTGTAGCACACAACCACCGGAGGTCACAACACTCGGTTTAGCGCTCAGATGGGTTCCACGACGCAACCCGACCGACAATGACATGGCAGGTCCCATGCGCGAGATTGTAGAGGACATGCATGAAGTGGTCGCGCAGGACATGAGGCCATCAATGGAAAGGTAGATGCTCCAGGTTGGAAGGTAGGGTGTAGCTCTTACTCATATCCGAATAACATGATTGACTTCAAATGGGGTGTCTTGATTTGTGGGAGATAGGTGTGGTTTGAGGAGCTGCAGTTCTCACGTTTCTAAGTAGAAATGTGACCTCGACCATGGGGGGTTATGCTGGAAACAACAATGTGCTGCACTCCCAGTATGTACAACATCTTTCTTCATCTACAATGAACGGAGATGTGGCACAAGATCAATCCCAAGGTCTTAGCTTGATTTGGAGATGAAGTTACAGATATAGGTTTCTCCTTTTAAAAAAATTGCAAACTTTTTCCTGGTATGGTTGTTGCTTTGAAATTCCTTGATTTAGAGTTGCATGTTGCATACATGGTTTCCATCTACCCAATTGCTTCTCTCTCTTCACCAAATCTAGGTCTTGCGAAGTGGACCGTGTTTGGGCAATCTCCTGTGTGCCCTCTAAAGAAGAAGCGCTTCCGTCAAGGTTAGGCTACATCTTTAGATTAATTTTCCCGTTCGTGGTGTAAAGAATGCATGCCTAAATGGGATCGTAAGGGCATTCTATGGAACAAAATTGGGAAACAGAAAGCCTCCCATCGAGGAGCTCCTAGGCTTACATATCATGGGCATCTTCCGTAGGATCGCGGCCTCTCCTCCAACAACTACAACTGCTAAAAGAGATAAGGAGAGGGATGAGAGAGATCGTATGTGTCAGTGCGTGGAGAGAGGTAAAAAAACCCAGCTTTAAATAGGGTATATAGATATAGATGTTGCATGTATATGGTTATACTATGACAAAGGTGGTGAGTGCATATGTATGATATTCTAGCAGGGATTTGGGCGCTGCAACCGAAAGGAAGTTTTAAACCATGGAACATCTCTTTGCATGAATGTCCCAAAATACAACTGATAATGAGGCATGCTAACTTGCAAAATGCATAGATGATAAACCAACGACAACCGTGTCAGAGCTCATTCAGATATTTTCAGATATTTTGACGGTACACCAATTAGCAATAACTAATAAGGCAAGGAAATGGAAAGGGAAATTCATATTAAAAGAAGATTGGCAGAGAATATAGAATAGACTAACTTTGATTGAATTAAACTGGTGCATTTTTATATTTAACAAACCAGGTAAATCAGGGTTTAAAAAATCAGATCGGACTGGCCGGTTGGATCAGGAACCAGTCCGATCCGATCGGTTCGGTCGGTCTCATGTAATTAAATTCAAAAAAATGAAAATAAAAAATTAGGTCCGACCGATGGTCAGATCGGGTTGACTCGGATTGACCTAGTTTTGATGGTTTGGTAAATTTTTTAAAAAATAAAGGTTTAAATAATAAAATAATAGGATTTTTGTCACTTGTACCCTTCTTAACTTCTACAATATCAATTATGCCCCTATCATTTTTATAATATAAGTTGTGCCACTACTTTTTTAGAGTAATTTTCTAAAAGCAACTATAAATAGGTGATTATAATATTGTATTCATATATAATGACTAACTTTTATAAACAATTACTCGAAATAGATAATCATGTTATTCTATTGAAAGATTTGACATTTTAAATAATTATTTCATTGATATATAAATGCATACTTATATATATGTATCCAGTTTTATTGCTTCAAAAAGCCGGTTCGACCAGTCTGACTGGTAAATTAAGTTCGATCTGATTTTTCAGAGTCGATAGGAAGGATGACATCATGCTGATATCATCACCAGTCCAACAGGTTTGGACTAACTGTCCGACTCGATTGGATCAATTCGAAGACTGGTTGATTCAACGTCCGATCTGATTTTTAAAACTTGAGGTAAACCCAAACACCACTAACTAATACAAGTTTATTTCACATTTTCTCGTGGTTTTCGAATCTCATTTATTCCATCTTATCTTTAGTATATTGTATGTAACAACCAATGGCATTTCAAAATTGAGATAAATGATACAAATGGGGAGGGGGGAATTTTTTCATGTGTGAATTCCATTGAAATATTGACGGAGGTGATTTTTTCCAAGCGTGGATTTAATGTGTTTTTTTTCTAGATATGTCAATGAAATTTATTATATTGTAAGGTAGATCAAATTATGTTGAGAAATATTCTTTCAGCGTTATATTTTTTAATTTTTTAATGAGGTAAACCATTTTTTCACATAAGTACCTTAAGGAAACCCGCTTAATAATAAATACAAACAAATATGTATATATGTGCATGTAGATTTTCTGATTATTTTTTGAATTTTTTAATGAATTAGGCAACATGATAAGTTCTTGTTATATATTTAACGAAGTAGACACGGGGTAACATTAGTTATAATGAGTTAAATGAGGTTTCCCTTTCAAGGGAGTTAACTTAGCTCTTATGTTCTATTTTTCCTATTTTTATTTTTTTTGAAAATTTCGTCCGTGAATATTCATCACTATATCCATGTATTATGTCATTCAAATTTCATGCGAAACAGAGACTTCTACGACCTCCATCCAGACAAGGTCGATTTTAATAATTCTACGGCCGTCAAAAAATGACTGTCTAGATAGAGGTCGTAGAAGTTTCTGTTTCGCACGAAATTTGAATGACATAATATAGGGATATAGTGATGAATATTCACGGAAGAAATTTAAAAAAAATAAAAAAAAAGAAAAAAAAAGGATTGGAGGAGCTAAGTTAGCCCCCCAATAGACAACCCCATTTTCCCCTATAATATACAGTTTCTATGTTAGTGTTACCCGGATCATTATTATGATTACAATAATATTATGTGTTATAATTAATTACTTATACAATGACCATTGCGTATAATTAATTACCTATACAACGACCCTTACGTATATACATTATGTGTTATAATTAATTACCTATACAACGACCCTTGCGTATATACATTATAAATAATTAAATTATAGCTATTAATAAAATTGTCTCTTTTAATAAACACAAATGCCAATCTCTCTCCACACACACATGTAGTGAGATGGGCTTTGGTGAGATGGGTAATCTCAACTGCTACCATCATTCAAGGCATGAAACCTGAGGGGAGAGATCACGATGGTGTCATTCAAAATTCAACTCAATTCGAGACTTATATCCCCTCCATCAAGACTGTCAAATTTTAGCGGTCTCAGAATTGCTGAAATTGACCCCCCTCCAAATGGACAAGTCAGGGATGTTTTTTTACACGAAATTTGAAATACATGTTCCACTCATTATTCTATCTAAATCCCCCTCGAGCATTTTGGATGCAAGACGACTTTCGAGGAGAGCTTTTGGATGCAGGAGGAAGATATGGTGCATGAGATGCATCTGGCGTGGATCATGGATGTACAGTGATGAGATCTTATGAAGAGATCGATTCTCCTCGAACGGTGTATCACAAGGTAGAAAATCGAGAAGAGAGACATGTACTTGGTTCTGACAAGGCTAGGACTCGTCAGAAAGTTGACCTAAGTCAACACTCAAAGCCACCTGGTTGGTCCATGTCGACCAACCAGGAAAACCATCCCCAAACATCATTGTAAATTATTTAATAAATAATAAATGATTTTATTAAATTTATAATATAAAATAAAAAATGTTTATTATTTTATCCAGTATTTTAATATTATTTTTATTTATTTTCCAAGTTAATTTATTACAAGTTTATTTTTAGGGTTTTATTTATAGGTATATTCATCTATGTTTTGAGTATTTTGTTTTTATTTTATATTTTTGATTTTATTATTTAATTTTTATTTATTTTATATATTTATAACCTATTTTTATATACATAAATAATTTTTTTATCATAATTTTCTGATATATTATGTACACTTAGATAAATAAGGGTATTAATTATACATTTAAGTTTTTTTTATATTTATTTATGTATTTTTTATATTATTTTATTTTTGATGTTTTATTTATAGTTTTATTCTATTCTAAATATATACATATACTATAAATAATATCAAAAAGTTATAAAAATGTAAAAATAATAAAGAATAAATAAAAGAAATATTCTATATAAGTATATTGTACGGGTCCAAAACCTAATTTTCACATCTTAACTCTAAAAAATATGAGTTAACCTTCATTAAATAGTTTATTAAAAGTTAGATATAATTAAAGGTGATTTTGATGCATTTGAGTTTTCATTTAGGAGATATGAGTATGGGAAGTTTGAGTTTTGGTTTTTTTATTTTGAGTATAAAAGGTATATTTTTTATTATTTTTGCATGAAATCTACAATTACCTTAAAGTTTCTTTATTTTAGGTATAAATAATAGAGAATAAATGGATACCAAAAATGTATTATTGATGAATAAATAAATAGGCTTTTTATAGTATTTTTGGCCCTTGTCTCCTCATACTTTATTCCTTTTCGATTAAATCAATTCTTGATTTGGTCTCAGGGTTTAGAGTCATAAAATACCTTTGGCATTTTATTCTTTTTCTTTTCTTTCCTTTATTATATAATTTTGGCATTAAAACTGTATTTTATACATAATAAATGAAACAAATAATGGATGTTAATTTGTACAAAATAATGTTATATACATGCATTAGCTAGGGTTTTTAAGGCCAAAATGATAGAATAAAGGTGATGAAATGGAGATTCATCACCTTTATGTGATGTTTGTTTTATATATTTCTCGTATTTTTCTTACGTTTATGCCGCTGAACTCAATCTTGAATAACTTTACATAATAATGCTATATGCATGCATTAGCTAGGGGTTTTAAGTCCAAAATGATAGCATAAAGGTGGTGAAATGGAGATTCATCATCTTTATGTGATGTTTGTTTTATATATTTCTCATGTTTTTCTCACGTTTATGCCCCTGAACTCAATCTTGAATAGCTTGAGCATCTTTTATCCAAGTGAAGTGATTTCAGTGGCATTTTGATCCTTGTTTACTTGTTTTTGATGTGATATGAGTGATTTCCTCGTTTAATCATGCGTTCTATTACAGGAAAAGAAGCTAATCCTTATTTAACTGTATAACGAGGAAACACATGTGAGATCAAACTTGATTCTAACAAGCTTGTTAGAATCTATATAAATGCTTATTCTAACAAGCTTGTTAGAATCTATATAAATGCTTCCATGCTTATGAGATGAAACTTGATTCTAGTTTGAATCACTTTATTGGATCCAATTAAATTAATAATTTGCTTAAGTCTGATAAATTGATTAAGGGTATAATAATGTGATGAAATACATGTGTTAGTTAGTATCATTCTGTTATTTTGGCATTATTTCTAACATGCATCTATGTTTTAAAATCACTTTATGTTTCATGTCATGCTTGTATTTCGTGATAAGCACTATCCTATATTGCTTGCATGCATTGTTTTCTCTTTGTTTTGACCTATATAAGTTCTTAATCGCTTAGATTAGATATATTAAACACCCGAATAATTGTATTATTGTTTGTGTCCCTGAGTTTGACCTTGGACTTCCCAGGTATAAATTAAAAATCGAGTCCTCCTTGTAGAGATCCTAGATCCGATTCTATATGATTCGCTAAGTACCCGTATTACAACGAGTGCATACTAAGACATGTATTTAACGAAGTCATCAGATGACATCATTGCCGGGGACACAGCTTCACTAATATGATTATTAAGGTTTTTATATTTTTGTTAAGGTGATTAATATTTTATTTAGGTCATTATGTAATGTAATGTTTTATGCATTAGTTACCTATTTGATAATATTTGATATCTTATATATTCTCTTCTGTGGTAGAACCCGTTCATCGAGGACGCTCATGGAGAATGGAGGCTGGAAAGCTCAGAGTAGAGTTCCTGCTGAAAGAAGCTGCAAAAGATGTCTTCAAGCATTTCAAGGATTATCTGTTTTGTTGTATATATTTGTGTAATTATTTTCAATTTGGACTTTATTTTTGTGTGTTGAGTCTGTTTCATACTCATGCGAGTGGGACTCAACTTGATTGCTCGATATTACGATTTAGGCACACGACTCTTAGAGCTCCTTTAGATTTGATCTTTCTGTGCTTTACCCATAATATAGGACACACTAACTTCATCTTAAGAGATTCACTTATCTCTAAGATTCATGAGACACACATAATTGATGTTCAACCTAGCTCAAATTAATTTGATTCTTTTCCTCTAATAGAACGCATGATTAGATGCAGATTTTTCATCGACTTGCATGCATTTTTGATATATTTATATATTCACTCCTACATGTGCATGGAGAGAGATGGCATCACTGTAAGTTTTTCTCTTGAGCATTCATCATGAGTTTTATGTTTGTATGGCTTTTCTCGTCTTTTTGCATCTTGTTTTATCACTTAGGATCTAAAAGGAAATGGGACTGGATGGTAGACGATGCATTATGTGCTAATTTATTAATTAAGTGATGACTTAATCTCTAAAAATGGGACTGTTAATGCAACTTTACCTAATTAAAATGGAGTTAAAATCAATCTTGTATTGTGAGAGCAAATACTTCATTATTTATAGGATTATTTTACATGTTGAGAGATGAGGATGCATCCATAGGTAATGCCCAAATCCTACTTAAACCTACTTGTAATGTATTTGAATTTTGGATTATCACCAATAAAAGAGACAAGATAATTAGACCATATTTTTGGTCTTCATTGTGTGTGTTGGTGAAATAATTGGATTTGTTTGATCTTGTTTGACTATGCTAAAACCTCTCGAAACCCTGGCTCTATTTCATCTCCTTAAATTCATTCATCTTGAGATTCAGATACCCATGCTCCCTCCCTCCTTTAGCTTCATGTTTATTATACTTAGACTTATTTCCAGTCTAAGTATAGGGGAGATCCAACTTCGTTCTGATTGTTCCCCTCGAGTCACTTATTTTTCTATTATTCCTTGACTTAAGCTATTTCTCAACTTAAGTAAAGGGGACCCGAGTCTCTGTATTCTCCTGACTATTATTTTCACTCACTCACCTTATTGTGATCTATTATTCAGTTCTGTATAAATCTTTATATTTAGCATGAGCCATGTCTTCATATCACTTTGTGCTATGAGGACATAGCAAAAGTTAAGTATAGGGGTGTACTGTATATATTACATAAATACTTTAGCCATAGCTCATAATTTTAAATTTTTTTCTAACTTTTTGGGCTACGGGTATCGTATTACATTTTTGGAACTGATTTTTGTAAAAAAATGTTTTGAAAATGATATTTGAAAATGTTATATATATATTTGACATGGTTTTCAAATGTTTTACATGGTTTGTAAAAATACGGATTGACATGTTTTGAAAAATCATTTGTAAAATATTTTGAAACCAATATTTATACGATATTGTTTTGAAAAATATTTTACTGAAGTTTGAAAAATAGGGTTTTACTTGTTTTGAAAATCTTTGTAAAATGCTTGTAAAATTTCTCTACATATGTAACAATGTTTGTAAAAAAGTTTTCAAAAATATTTTGAAAGCTAAGGGTGTAATTGAGTATAATTAATTGCTTAACTTCCTAACTCTATTAAAAAATGAATATATATATATATATAATCACAAAAGGATTAACTTATTAATTTGTGTTCTTCCATGACATTTTCACTATGCACTCAAGGCTTGAGATAATCTTTAACACTGGTTTAATGAGTCCCTAGACATAGAGTTATCTTGTCTTAACCATCAAGGTCTTAGACTTAAAATTTCATACTCCCCTAGTTAGAAGATATGTATGATATATTACATGCTTAATCTCCTCTGAAAGAATTTGACTATCACTCACATGCACGATTGCATTCATGATTGAGATGAGTCGAGGTATCACTGAGGAGACTAAAATTTGAGGCTTGAATTTGGACTTGATCTATATGATGCTCGAGGATGGGATAAAATTAATGAGGGCTTCATGAAACCTGAGTATGAACATCTTAGATAGTGTGGGACATGATTCTCATACTATCTCTTGACTTTTACCTAAAGTGCCAGGGTGTGATAATAAATAATTATTAAGTTAATAAGTGTGCATCAATCCTTTGTAAAAGTAGTGGAGCTAGCCAAAAAGAAGGAAAGTTGCCTCACAAAAAAATGATAACGAAAATGATGAAAAGCTCATTACATTACAAAGTTACATCAAATGAGCTTACATTCAAGATGAGCGCTCCCAACTTTTTAAGTGTCCAATTGGACCAAATCTTAGGCTTTTCTGAGTCGGACTAATACCTCAAAAAGGACTCTGCATCGGTAACGCTACAAGCCTGGGTGCAAGTATATTGGATACTTTAATAAGATGCACTCTGATGTATTCCTAAGAAAACAAGTACATACAACTCAATCTCTTTTGATGGACACATTGATTGGCAAATAAAAAATATAATTGTATTGAGTATTGGCACTTGAGAGAAATCTTGTTCCAATGAGAGGAAGAGAAAAGAATGACACAACATATTCTCCTCCATTATTTGGCCGTTGATGAATACCCATTCATCACTCTTTATTCTTATATTTTAGCTACAAAAACCTATGCAAATGCATGTAGATACTTGTAAATAGGAATAATTAGCAAAAGCATGCATTTTGTAAATATCTATAATTAGCATGTTTTTGTGCAAAAATAAAAGAATAAAGATTAAAAAGAAAAAGAGGGAAATATTTAGAATAAATATTGAGCAACCTAACCCAAGGGAGGGCTCAGCATGGGCCTGACCGCATAAAAGCCAAGTAGAGGGAGATAGGGGCTCATGAGTATATATTTTTGTAAATAAATAAAATTATATTTTCCTCACCCAAAAATATGTTTGTAAATATTTGTACATATTTATAAAGTATAAAAACAAAATAAAAAGCTAAAAACCAAAAAGACCAAAAATATCCTTTCACCATGTACATAGACCATGCCTCCTTATTTATTTAACCTTATAAAGAAATAAAACTATTTTCTAAACTTTTTGTAAATATTCTATGTTATATAGTATAAATAAATAAAATAAAAAGAATCAAAACAAAAATCAAATAAAAAATACAAAATTAAAAATACAAAAAATATATTGTACATATGTCATGTACATAGTTGTACATAGCTATTTATTTCACCTATGTAAATAAATAATAAAAATAAAATAAAAATACCCCTTTTATTCCTCATTTTATTCTATAAATAAATAAAATATAAAATAGGAATAAAAATGTATAAAAATAACTAATTAAAAATCAAAATTAAAAACCCTATATTGTACATATACCTATATATAGCCCTATTATGTAAATACCTTATTTTTATTTTGAAAAATTAATTAAAAATCACCAAAAAATAGAAAAAATTAAAACAAAAATATTTCATGTTTTGAGTTTTAATTAAATCGGCCATTTGTTATTTTTAATTCAATTTCTAAATCTTTTCTGACGTGGCTGATTCCCATTGGTCCACGGGGGTTGTTGACCGCCCGGTCAACTCCCCCCGGTGGACCACTTCCCACGGGTCTGGTTCGCGGACCCGACTTCTCCCATTTATTCCCGCCAGACCCGATCACCATTTAGCCTAACCCGGGGTCCTAATCACTCCCCAAGTATCCGGGAATCTCGCCCGACATTGATCCTAGGGATCCGTGCTCAATCGAGCCGGACCCGAGCCCTTCTTCCCGGACCTGCACCCATATAAATTCCGAGCTCCGCCCCCATTTTCAGGCATCTTTGGTTCCCCATTCTCTGTCCCGTGACCTCCACAGCGGTCCCTGAGGTGACAGCTCTCGGCTGCCCGTGTCGCAGCGAGGAGAGGGTGGCCGGACCACTGATCCGGCGAGTTAGCTCCGCCGCAGCTCCGCCCAGAGCAGGAGCTCGAGCCTCGGGCCGAGACACCCCTTGAGGCCACGACCAGGAGCTCCACCAGCTCCAGCATAGTCTCATCGACCACCCAGGTAATCCATTAGCTTAGCCATTTCCGTTAATTTTCAGTTTGCCCCAAATCACTCAGCCGCCGTGTTTCGTTGATTCCGACCACCTCGCGTATCATTTCGATCATCGGAACCCATATTCACCTTCGCCGTCCCTCCGCGCACCTTCTCCATACACCCATCCAACCCAGCTCGCACAGGAGCTGGGGTTCGAGCTCTACCGTCCGTCGCTCGCCGGAGCTCGCTCATCCCGACGCATAGACCACCTTCACGCCGCCTAACCGGGTCGAGGCATTTTGCCCTCGACCCGCGAAGCTTCTGAGCCTTTTTGCAGGACCAGAGGAGGCTATCTGAGGCCTCCCGACATTCGACCAGGAGCTCTCCTCCGCCGACCTCGCCGGAGCCCCTCCAGGGCTCGGCTGGGCCATCGGAGCCCACCTTCAGCTGCGGAGCTTCACCGCGGACCTGTTCCGATCGTCAGAGGCAGCAGAGGAGGACCACCGCGCTCGCACGAGGCCGGCGAAAGTCGTCGGCGACCTGTTCTTCCTGGATCCTCCCAGACCGTCGATCGTGTCTCCTCGCTCCAGGTGTGATCGGAGCCGTCCATCTGAGGAGTTGTTTCGAGCGTCAGATCTGAGGAGACGCCATCTGGAGCGCCCACCAGCCAGACCAGTCAGATCAGCCACGTGGAGTGCATCCGACGGCCCGCTTAATAAAGGGTAAATTACCCTTAGGCCCAGCTTTGGTTTTTATTTCGTTTTAGTCCTGTAATTACTTTCGTCAGTTGTTTAGTTTTAGGGTATTTTGCACAGTGGACCTCATAGTTTACAGTATTTGCATTTATGCCCCTGTTTGTGTGAGCCACGTGCGTCGTCACGTGTATATCTGGTGTAATTGCAACTTTAGTCCTGTAGTTCTGGATGTTCGTTAATGAATGAAATGTTTTTAGTAATTGCATAAATGCCCCTGTGAGTGTTTTAATTGCACATGTGCGTATATTAGTGGGTTATTTGCAATACAGCCCCTGGACTTTTTGGTACGAGTTACCAAAAGGTCCCTGGGACTTGTTTTTCTTACAAAAAGGTCCCTAAGTGCCCCAGGCACGCGCCGCGCGCGTGCGTTGCTGGGTTAATTGCACCTGGACCCCCAGAACTTCGGGTATTTGCAGTTAAGTCCCTGTGCACAATGCCCTCTTTTGATTTTTGAATAAAATATCAAATCACCTCCAAATTCGATGAAAATTTGACACATGGCTCCTGCCATTTGTAGGATTTTTGAGAATTTTTGAGGACATTTTTGAGTTTATTTGTTATTTTTAAAAATTCAAAAACCTTTATTTCAGCCACTGTCTAGTTTTAAAAATCCCCAAAAAATATAAAAACCCCCTCAAAAATTCTATAAAAATTAGGTATTGTTTCTTTCGTGCTCTTTTAATTTCTAGCCAATTTTGGCTATTTTTCATTGAGTAAAAACCCTAAAAATTCAGAAACACCTAAAAACTCATAAAAATCATATTAAATAATCTAAAAACCCAAAAACAATAATTTTGGTGCTCAAATTTTCCTTGTCTTCTCTAGTACATAGGAAAATTACCTCCAGGCCCTCTTGAGATTTTTAGATATTTTATCTGGAGATTTTGGGCCTGGCTGGACAGTACCCAGCATTTTTTTTTACTGTTTGAATTTTAGAAAATAAAATATACATCATAAAAATCCCAAAAATTCACCAAAAACACTAAAAACCTAAAAAAACATAAAAAAATTTTTGTTTGAATTTTTGCTTGGTTTTTGACACATTAAATAAATTGCTAAAGTGTGCTTGTCTTTGTTTTCTTTTATTTCCTCACTATATTAAAAATCCAAAAAAATATAAAAATTATTAAAAATCATTAAAAAATATTTGCTTTTTATTTTATTTCATTTTTACTACTTCGTAGGCCTTCGGCCAACCCGTGCTCCTTGTGTTCGACCCTGGTGCTATACCAGGTTAATCTCATAGCTGGACCGCTCATTTTGTTTTGATTGATCTCTGATTTATTTAGCGGTCTGATTTTTCTTGATATACCTATCCTCTGAGATCCGGGTCGCAACGACCCTTGTTTTATTACCTTCACCCGGGTCTTTGGGAATTTTAGGTTATCAGAATGGCGCCGTTGCCGGGGAGCACGGCTTAGTAGTTCGTTTTTATTTTTATTTTCGTTTTTGTTTTCGCGGCTTTTCGCGGCTCTTCGGAGCTCGAGGCTTTTCGCGGCTTTTGTATCTATTTTCTTTTGTTTTATTTTGATTTTCTTTTATTTTTATTTTTGTTTTATTTTGTGTGTTTATTTCATTTTCTATTTTTGCATATATACCCTCACTTTTATTTTCCTTTCTTTTCTTTACTATATGATTATTTTTGTCGGTCTGACCACTCTTCTCTTTGTCTTGCGAGGGCCCGAGGACCGCGGAGGCGACTTTCGAGGAGCCGGCGCAGCCGAGGAACTTGGAGGCGGCTTCCTTCTTTACGAAGCCGCAGGAGAGAGCGAGAGAGAGAGTTGAGTGGGTGAGGATAGATTAGGTTTTTATTTCATTTTTTATTACTATTGTAATAATACAGGGACCTGGACACTCTTGGACTTCTTGACCATAGCGGGTCTGTTTCGCCGAGCACCGGTGTGCTTGGGGGACCCATTAAGACCTTCGCGGCTTTTTCGCGGCTTTTTCGCGGTTTTATTTTTTCTTTTATTTTTGTCTTTTCCGGTTTTTCGCGGTTTTTGCTCGAGCCCCTAGATTTAGGATTTTCTGGTGAATGTGCCGTAACTAGTAGGATCCACACACCTAATTGCATATCTGTTCCTATAGACCGTAATTGGACCGACTTAAAATCAATAATAAAAATAACCGACTCGCTAGCCTCCGTAGCCTACGTGTCGTAGCCCGTCCTGTAAAGCGCTTACTCCTACCCCCGATTTGTCGGGCAGAGGAGGGACGGGCCAAGACCGGACTCTTTGGCTTAGAGGTCGGTGACCGGTTAGACGGTTCTTCGCTAGAAGCTGCTCGTCTAGGACTCGGCTTTTCCCGCTGCATCATTTAGGTTAGTTTTATTTCAGTCTTTACTTTTATGCGCGGATCATATTGCATGTAGAGAGCTGGAGACAGGTACGCATTTCTGACTTTGCATGCATCATTGATTTTTCGTGCATCGGCTTTTTCGTCTTCTCCCCCCTGTTTTGGACTTAATAACCAGGAGAACCGAAAAATTCGTTAGGCCTTTTGTTTGCTTTGAAAAAAATTAAAAAAGTGAAACCATAAAATTTGGGACTGCTAAGATTATTGATCTAAAAACCGCTCACCCTAAAAACTTTGTCTTGGGGAGAGCAACCCCCTCATTGCTTGGTTTGTATGCGCGAGAGAGTGACCCGCACACTAGGTAGAGCCCCCCGGTGCTAAACTTGACTGACTACCGACTCTTCCGTGCGGGCCAGTCGGTTGGGTTAGCATCGGATATCCCAACAGGTCACGTAAGCGCTCTGATATTCTGTTTGTTCACCAAAATAAAATCGACATGATAATTTGATCGAACTTTCACGGTCTTCAGCTCGTGTTGTGTTGGTGAACCGGGGGTTTGTTTTCTGATCGTAATTTTTCCAGATCTCATCCGCCTTACTCGCCAGATCAAGATGATGGGTAGACGGTCTCTTAGGCAGCCTCTGGCTGCACCGCTTTCGGGCGCGTCTACCTCATCATCTAGGTTGGCTCGCGAGAGCTCAGACCCGCTCTCCGAGCCCGAGTACGACTCCACCATGTTCCTCCTCGACCCCCTTTCTGATCTACCTGAGAGACACGAGCCCGAGGAGAGATTGATACATTTGACAGCACCTGAGTTGGGCTCGTTTGATTTTGCAGACGTCGACATGGCCGGAGCCGGCAGTTCAGACGATCACTCCCGTCAGCCAGAGCATATTGTACTAGACCAGGGAGCGATCAACTCCACCCTGATCGCATCACTCGATACAGTCCAGCAGCAGCTCCGCGATCAGGGGGCATTTATGATAGAGATGAGGCGAGAGTTGGAGAGGCTCAGAGCAGAGCGAGACCAGCAGAGCGAGCCCGAGGAGCCCGATGATGCACAGGCACGAGCCGCCGCAGCAGCAGCAGCAGCCGCGGCCGCCGCCGCAGCGGCAGCAGCCGCAGGAGGAGGAGGACCACCTAGACCGATGCAGGAGTTGCACAACCCCGGATCTACACTGATGCACCATTGGGTGGTGGTACTGGCTATCGTGGGGGACTTCAAATCCCCCCGAACACCCTGCAGATGCTTCCTCGTTTTCACGGACTCGCCACTGAGGAGCCCCACCTTCACCTCCAGGAGTTTCTGATGATTTGCAGCACTGTCCACGACCGGCATGTGGACCAGGACATGATCCGGATGATAGCCTTCCCATTTTCACTGGCAGATAGAGCAGCCACCTGGCTGAAGCATCTCGGGAGGTTTGTCTATACCTGGGAGCAGCTCCGCACCGAGTACTTGAACAAGTACTATCCACTCGGGCGGACGAATGCAGCGAGGGCCCTGATCAGCAACTTCTCCATGTTCCCCAACGAGCAGTTTCACGAGGCATGGGAGAGGTTCCGAGAGCTTCTGGACAGATGCCCGCACCACGACATCACGAAGCCGAACCTTGTGCAGAGCTTCTTTAGCGGGTTGACACCAGAGCTACAGGGCCTGGTGAATGCTTCTTGCGGCGGGTCCTACTTCGCCAAGGACCACGACCAGGTCTGGGCCATCTTCGAGGAGATGGCTGAGAACTATATGGTGATGTCTCTGACCAGGTTGTATACTCAGAAGACCCAGCCACATCAGCCAGGACCCGTGCAGTACCAGCGGATAGCACGGGTAGATGCAGGTCCCTCCAGTTCGTCCGCAGCAGCAGCAGCACAGGCAGAGTCATCAGCTGCGGACATGGGCATTATCAGCGAGAAGCTGGACCGCATGGAGCTGATAGAGAAGAAGCAGTGCCAGGGTATCACGCAGATGGAGCAGATGGCACAGGTTCTGAGCGACATGAAGACACAGATCATGTGTCTCCAGGAGGCACAGACGGCTTCTCAGCCCCGTCTTCAGTCGCGAGGCGACGCCGGCAGCAGCGGCAGCTCGTCCAAGCGCTCCAGCACCCACGTGCAGCCTAGACAGGTCCATCTTGTACAGGCGGAGCCGTACCAGCAGCCGCAGCCCACCTACTAGTCCCCATCATCTCCAGAGATGCAGATGATGGTCTACCAGCCGGACCAGCCTCTGGCAGTACTCCCGCCATCCCCCTTCGATGCCGAGCCGTTGATGGATGTCAACGGGATTTGGTATGAACGCCCCCAGCCTGGGATCCGACGAGACCATCCCGGATTCAGGTGGGGGAGTGGTGGTACCCAGCCCCAGCAGCAGCCGTCAGGACAGGGAGGGCAGTACTCCCAGCAGAGAGACCAGCACCAGCCACAGCAGCAGCCCCCAGCATATCAGCAGCACCAGTCATCCTTCGGTCCGCGTCCCTATCAGCAGCAGGGACAGTCATGGAGACGTGAGCAGCAGGCTCACCCGGGATATCAGCAGCAGCACCCTCCATCATACCCCTCCATCATACCCCTCTTACCAGTACCAGCAGCAGCAGTTCCAGCAGCCTCACCCACAGAGAGGCCACCCGTCGGGCTCCCACGAGAGCCCCGCTTTGGATGACATCGCCCGCCTCCTCACGGACCAGCAGGCCACATTCAGACGGGAGATGGACGAGTTCCGCCAGGAGATGCGGGACCTGGTGAGAGGGAAGGCCGCCATACCAGCCCAGATAGAGCCGAATCCGAACAACCTCAAGAGGAAATCTGAGCAGGTAGTACATACTGAGTTAGCCACTCCTAGTGACCCAGTTGATGATACATCTTCAGATCTATTTGATGCTGATTTTGTCACACTTAGGAGCGGTAGGACCCCAGCAGGCGGCGGCGCCTCATCTGAGCTTCACCACGAGGACATCCCAGAGGCGCCACAGGAGGAGGAGAGCGGTACTAAGGCCGCTCCAGATGATGACGGTGGCACTGAGGCCACCAAGGATGCTGATCCCACCGGCGGTACTGAGGCCGCCGCTTCACCAGATCTAGGAGGTGGTACTGATGCCACCCGTTCAGCCGAGCCAGCCCGTGGTGGTACTGAGGCCACCGGTGTTTGTACAGATAGAGCTGATGTTTCTCCTCGTATTCCTGTATCTCAGAACTCTGTTGTGAATAAAGGAAAAGGTTTACTTTCTTCTGGTCCCACTGTGGTGCATGATGTATGTGTGGATCCGGTCCTTGAACCGCTTAGACCTTTTCCTAGTCCTTCATCTGAGAAGGACCCAGTGATCCCCTTCCCTAGAGCCCTTCAGATGGGGAAGGGGAAGAAAAATGATCCAAAAAAGAGAGAGCTTGAGGAGTTCAGCCAGAGTATGATTGATCGATTCCACATCCAGCTGACCCTCCAGGAGGCTTTGCAGCACATCCCCCTTCTCCAGCGATCTTTGAGAGAGAGGACTACAGTCAGGAGGAGGAGGAGGAACCACACTTCAGAGATCCATGTGCTGACGAAAGCCACGTACTTTGCGATCCAGAACCGACTGCCAGCCAAGAGGCCAGATTCAGGGGCCCCGTATGTCAGATGCCAGATTAGTGAGCAGAGGTTCGACCGTACTCTTCTAGATAGCGGATCGTCGATTAACCTTCTTCCGGCAGCCCTTCTCGACCGCTTCGAGTTGGGCACTCTTCGACAGAGCAGGACAGTCCTTCAGTTCGCTGATCGATCTGTCAAGAGGCCGAAGGGGTTATTACGAGACGTTATCGTCACGATTCAGGGCCTGAAATTCCCCGTGGACTTCGTAGTGTTGGACATGGAGATCCCTGAGTCAGTGGCCAATACCCCCATCATCCTCGGTCGTCCGTTCTTGGCCACAGCCAAAGCAGTGACTGATCATGATAGCGGGAAGGTGTACTTTCGCGTCCAGGGCGAGAGTATACAAATAGAGATGGTCGAGGATTACAGAGCTAGATACAGAGCCCGCTCAGATGCGAGTACAGATTCAGAGCAGCTGACAGACGCAGAGCCAGACATCCACCAGGACTGTGATTTTGTGATCACAGATGATGAGGCAGCTTGGGCAGATCTTGAGACACAGACTACCCTCTCACTTTCAGATGCAGCTGATGCAGAGACGACAGCAGAGGAGAGTCTGGAGAGCGCAGACCTGGTTCAGGATACCATTGAGGCAGCAGAGCCGGTCCTTGACCGCAGCACGACGATTAGTGATGGTGGTGATGAGGCCACCTTGTTTTCCGGTGGTACTGATGCCACCGCGGTTGATACAGATCCCTCGGATTCAGAGTCTGATTGGGCCGACTGCTATGATCAGATGCCAGACCTGAGTCCATCTGAGCCTATAGATGAGGAGGAGGTAGATGCAGAGCCGAGCAGAGACAGTACAGTTGAGCCGCCTTCTCCCGATCCAGTTTGCGAGAGTACGCTTTCACTGTCCCAGGCAGATTTGGCCGACCTTGCAGCTTTCACTCGGTTTCTTCCACAGCCAGATTTGCCGGCACCCAGCATTACAGAGCTGAAGCCGCTCCCTACTTCGCTGAAGTATCGATTCCTTGCGGGCGAGCCAGAGATGTACCCAGTCATCATCTTCGCCGAGTTGACTGGAGAGCAGGAATCCCGTTTGATGGGGGTTCTTGAAAAGAACCGCAAGGCGATCGGATGGAGCGTAGCAGATCTCCATGGGATTAGTCCATCAGTGTGCTCCCACCATATCTATCTCGAGGATGGGGCAAAGCCGTCGCGTGAGTTCCAGCAGCGTCTTAATCCCAACCTGAGAGAGGTTGTGATGAAGGAAATATCAAAATGGTGGGGTGCAGGTTTTATTTATCCCATTTCCGACTCCAAGTGGGTCAGCCCCTTGCATGTGGTGCCCAAGAAGAC
The DNA here is from genome assembly GCA_037367405.1 of Ottelia alismoides. Lineage (NCBI taxonomy): Eukaryota > Viridiplantae > Streptophyta > Magnoliopsida > Alismatales > Hydrocharitaceae > Ottelia > Ottelia alismoides. The sequence continues at coordinate 15,561 of JAZKJV010004675.1, read as the reverse complement.
GGGCATCACGACTGTGATCAGTGAGTCGGGAGAGGAGATCGCTACACGAGTACCCACCTCTTGGAGGGTTTGTGTTGACTACAGGAGACTCAACCAAGCCACCAAGAAGGACCATTTCCCCCTGCCTTTTATTGACCAGATCATTGAGAGACTGGCAGGGAAGAGCCATTATTGCTTCCTGGATGGGTACTCGGGCTACAACCAAGTGGCCATCGCTCCTGAGGACCAGGAGAAGACCACCTTTACCTGTCCCTCCGGCACATATGCTTTTCGACGCATGCCATTCGGGCTATGCAATGCCCCTGCGACTTTTCAGAGGTGCATGCTGTCTATCTTTTCGGACATGGTAGGGGAGTGCTTGGAGGTCTTCATGGATGATTTTTCGATCTACGGCGACGGATTTGATTCTTGTCTTGACTGCCTAGATCGAGTACTCCAGCGATGTATTGAGTATCATTTGGTGCTATCTTGGGAGAAGAGTCACTTCATGGTGACTCAAGGGACGGTGCTTGGTCATATCATCTCCAACAGGGGCATGGAGGTTGATCCGGCCAAGGTTGATGTCATTAGGACACTCACACCACCGTCCAATCTGAGGCAGTTACGGTCATTTCTGGGGCACGTTGGATTTTATAGGAGATTTATTCATGATTTCAGCAGGATTGCCCAACCGTTGACTGACCTCTTGACGAAAGACACCGAGTTCCTTGTCGATGACAAGTGTCTTTCGTCGTTTGCTACTCTCCAGCAGTGCGTTATTGAGGCTCCTGTCCTCCAGCTGCCTGATTGGTCTCTTCCATTCGAGATCATGACGGATGCCTCCGATTTTACCGTAGGGGCAGTGCTGGGACAGAGGAGGGATGGAGTGCCATTTGCTATACACTATGCTAGCCGCACATTGGATTCCGCCCAGCGGAATTACACGATCACAGAGAAGGAGATGCTAGCCGTAGTGTTTGCCCTGGATAAGTTCAGATCATATATCATCGGATCTAGAGTGACTTTGTTTACAGATCACACCGCCATCAGGTACCTCATGGCAAAGAAGGATGCCAAGGCCAGATTGACTAGATGGATCCTTCTACTCCAGGAGTTCAATATTGAGATCAAGGATAAGCCTGGAGTCAAGAATGTGGTGGCGGATCATCTCTCCCGACTAGATCAGCCTGAGGATTCTGAGCAGATTGACCCTATTAGAGATACCTTCCCAGATGAGGCGATCCTTGCTATTGCCTCACTCCCATGGTACGCCGATATTGTGAACTTTCTCGTTGTTGGGAAAGTCCCACAAGATTGGCCCAGGCAGAGGCTTGAGACCTTCCTTGCGAAGGCCAAGTCCTACCACTGGGAGGATCCCATCCTTTACCACGAAGGAGGGGATAGCGTCTGGCGTCGGTGTATTCCTCAGGAGGAACACCATAGCGTCCTCACTTACTGCCACAAGCTTGAGGCAGGAGGACATCATTCTGGGAGGAGAACGGCACAGAAAGTGCTCCAATCCGGTTTGTGGTGGCCTACCCTCTTCAAGGACTCAGATGAGTTCGTAAAGAGGTGTACTGACTGTCAGAGGATGGGCACTTGTGGATAGCGTGATATGATGCCGATGCAGCCCATTCACTTCTGTGAGGTTTTTGACGCATGGGGCATCGATTTCATGGGTCCATTCCCTAAGAGTCAGGGATTTGAGTACATTCTGTTGGCCGTGGATTATGTGAGTCGTTGGGTGGAGGCTATCCCCGCCCGAGCCGCTGATGCGAGGACAGTTTGCAGATTTTTGAGGAAGCACATCATCACGCGGTTCGGGGTTCCACGAGTTCTGATTTCTGATGGGGGATCTCACTTCATCAACGACCAGGTGAAGGCACTTGCTAGCGAGTTCGGCATAGACCATCGAGTTGCTACACCTTACCATCCACAGACGAATGGTCTAGCCGAAGTGTCGAATAGGGAGATTAAGACTATTTTGCAGAAAGTCGTCCGCCCTGACCGAAAGGATTGGTCACAGCTTTTGGACTCGGTCTTGTGGGCATATAGGACGTCTTTCAAGACACCTTTGGGCACGTCTCCCTTTCGCCTCGTATATGGCAAGCCATGCCATTTACCTGTTGAGCTGAGGCACAAGTCACTTTGGGCAGTTACAGACATTATCATGGATCCAGATGGTATGGGAGACCAGAGGAGGGCAGAGCTAGCTGCCCTGGAGGAGCTTAGAGATGCAGCTTTCTCAAGCAGCCTACATTATAAGGAGAAAGTCAAGGAGTGGCATGATTCTCATATCAGCCACAAACATTTTGAGATTGGACAGAGAGTATGGCTGTTTGATGCGAGGCTACGCCTATTTCCAGGGAAGCTACAGATCAAAATGGAAGGGACCTTATCTAGTGAGAAAGGTACACGACAATGGTAGCATCGACATATCCGAGTTGTCTTCTGAGAGTACCTTTCGAGTGAACGGCCAGCGGCTCAAGCCATTTCTAGATCATGAGCCGCGGGTCGTTGATCTTGCCCCTATTCATTTTGCGTGAGATGTGGTCTTTGACTCACATCTAATACATCTCACGCCTGAGTTTCACTGATCTTCCGCTGTATATAGATCCAGATGTCCATATCATCACATTCTTTAGTCCCACATCCCCTTCTTCATCTTGTGATTATGCTATACTTAGGGTGCACTTTACCCTAAGTATAGGGGGGATGTGAGACCTTGCGGGTATTTCTTTTGCTTCTGTCTACCCCTGTTTTGCTGCCTATACTTAGGGATATTTCACCCTAAGTATAGGGGGGGGTAGACCCTGTACATTCTCCACTCGGTTTTCCCTTAGTATACAGCCTGCTATACTTAGGATTACTTTATCCTAAGTATAGGGGGGAGACCTGAGCCCCTCTTGACTTTTCATTTCCCTTTTGTATAGCCTTTTCTTTTCACTTCCCTATACCTAGCACGAGTTATGTCTTCTTCATCGCTCTTGACTTTGAGGACATCGTTCGAGCTAAGTATAGGGGGGTGTGTATATATTTCATATATACTTTAGCCATAACTCGTACTTTGTGTGAGTGTGTTAATAAATAAAATGGCTAAAAACCACAAAAATTAAAATTTTTCATGTACATAATCTTCTTTTATTTGCACATACATAGCTAGTGTACAAACTATTTTTGTAAAAATGATTTCAAAAATCTTTTGTGTAAAGCTTGTGTAAATATTTTTGTATCAAAATTATGTATATAGTACAAAATTTTTCCAAAATGTTTTGAAAATCAAAAGTTTGCAAAAATCTTGTGTAAATGTGTGTAAATATCTTTTTGCAAAACTTGCACTTCATGCATCATCATTCATGATTTCAAAACATTTTTCAAAAATTTTGCGTGTTTGTAAAATATTGTGTAAATAAGCATCTTTTTGTACATATGTATATAGTTTTTCGGGATGATAGTTGACATTTAAACTAGCCTGGAATCAAATTGAGAAATGGAGCTTGATTAAGATCTTAATCCACCTAATTCTAAGAGGAACCTTATAGGGCTTAGGTTTAAGGCTTTTCAGGTCCATGGTGACTTAATTCTTTGAGTCCACTAGGCTATGATCACATGTCATCTCAATGAGCCTAAGTAGAGCACTTAACAACAACACATGACTCATATAGATTATGGCTTTACTTGGACACCAGCACTATGCACCGAGCTCTCTACGGATGAGGTGGTGAGGAGGCAGTCTTCCTTGACTTGGGGTAGCATATGAGGGTAGTACTTCTAGGCAGAACCTCTCTTCTTCTTATAGTGAAGGAAGTGTGTCTCAACTTGGTCTGGTTGCCATGAGGTCTAACGACGGGAGTTGTGGGTTGCAATAAAGCTTCAAAAGAGGGATAGTCTACTGGCTCAAGAGGAAAAACTCCTTGTATATATGCTGCACATGTATATGTTGTATAGATGCACTCGAAAAAAAAATGTGCAAAAAGAAAAGAACTCCAAAAAAGTGGTGGGTCTGAAAGAAAATGATAATCCCACCGGAGTATGTATATAAGTGCAATAAGCAAAGCTTGGTTTCATGATCCACCTGTTGTAGCTTGCAGCAGGGAGACTTGGCTACACTGGTCAAGCTCCCAAGGGTACTTGGCTACACTGGCCTTGACCCATTCTCTTCTTCCCTCTCTTCTTGAGCCAGTTGTACTTGAACTTAGAAGGGAATACCCCGCTCCTCGAGGAAAGAGTGGCCAGATTGAGGTCATAGAGTTACCTTGTTGAGGAGGGTTGTCAAGTTGCCATTTCTGAGGTGGAGAGCTTAGACTTCACATCCACAGGACAAGAAAAGATTCATGGTCTTCAGGGTTTGTGAGTGATGACTTGTTCTGATCTGGAGCATTGAGGAGTCTTGGTTATAGATTGGTGGAACTTAGAGGCTGTTAGGTTTTAAGCTTAAGTCTAAATAAGGTTCCGACACATTAATAATCCAAAGATCTGATTGAGCTCCATACCTCAATTTAATGAAGGCAAGTTTAATAATCAACCTTGATCCATGTACATCCTCTTTTTCTTTTTCTTTCTTTCTTTTTCACTTCTTTTTCAAATAAGTGTTTGCTAAGGGACTAGCAAAGTATAGTATAGGGGGGTGATGAATACCCATTCATCACTCTTTATTCTTATATTTTAGCTACAAAAACCTATGCAAATGCATGTAGATACTTGTAAATAGGAATAATTAGCAAAAGCATGCATTTTGTAAATATCTATAATTAGCATGTTTTTGTGCAAAAATAAAAGAATAAAGATTAAAAAGAAAAAGAGGGAAATATTTAGAATAAATATTGAGCAACCTAACCCAAGGGAGGGCTCAGCATGGGCCTGACCGCATAAAAGCCAAGTAGAGGGAGATAGGGGCTCATGAGTATATATTTTTCTAAATAAATAAAATTATATTTTCCTCACCCAAAAATATGTTTGTAAATATTTGTACATATTTATAAAGTATAAAAACAAAACAAAAAGCTAAAAACCAAAAAGACCAAAAATATCCTTTCACCATGTACATAGACCATGCCTCCTTATTTATTTAACCTTATAAAGAAATAAAATTATTTTCTAAACTTTTTGTAAATATTCTATGTTATATAGTATAAATAAATAAAATAAAAAGAATCAAAACAAAAATCAAATAAAAATTACAAAATTAAAAATACAAAAAATATATTGTACATATGTCATGTGCATAGTTGTACATAGCTATTTATTTCACCTATGTAAATAAATAATAAAAATAAAATAAAAATACCCCTTTTATTCCTCATTTTATTCTATAAATAAATAAAATATAAAATAGGAATAAAAATGTATAAAAATAACTAATTAAAAATCAAAATTAAAAACCCTATATTGTACATATACCTATATATAGCCCTATTATGTAAATACCTTATTTTTATTTTGAAAAATTAATTAAAAATCACCAAAAAATAGAAAAAATTAAAACAAAAATATTTCATGTTTTGAGTTTTAATTAAATCGGCCATTTGTTATTTTTAATTCAATTTCTAAATCTTTTCTGACGTGGTTGATTCCCATTGGTCCACGGGGGTTGTTGACCACCCGGTCAACTCCCCCCTGTGGACCACTTCCCACGGGTCTGGTTCGCGGACCCGACTTCTCCCATTTATTCCCGCCAGACCCGATCACCATTTAGCCTAACCCAGGGTCCTAATCACTCCCCAAGTATCCGGGAATCTCGCCCGACATTGATCCTAGGGATCCGTGCTCAATCGAGCCGGACCCGAGCCCTTCTTCCCGGACCTGCACCCATATAAATTCCGAGCTCCGCCCCCATTTTCAGGCATCTTTGGTTCCCCATTCTCTGTCCCGTGACCTCCACAGCAGTCCCTGAGGTGACAGCTCTCGGCTGCCCGTGTCGCAGCGAGGAGAGGGTGGCCGGACCACTGATCCGGCGAGTTAGCTCCGCCGCAGCTCCGCCCAGAGCAGGATCTCGAGCCTCGGGCCGAGACACCCCTTGAGGCCACGACCAGGAGCTCCACCAGCTCCAGCATAGTCTCATCGACCACCCAGGTAATCCATTAGCTTAGCCATTTCCGTTAATTTTCAGTTTGCCCCAAATCACTCCGCCGCCGTGTTTCGTTGATTCCGACCACCTCGCGTATCATTTCGATCATCGGAACCCATATTCACCTTCGCCGTCCCTCCGCGCACCTTCTCCATACACCCATCCAACCCAGCTCGCACAGGAGCTGGGGTTCGAGCTCTACCGTCCGTCGCTCGCCGGAGCTCGCTCATCCCGACGCATAGACCACCTTCACGCCGCCTAACCGGGTCGAGGCATTTTGCCCTCGACCCGCGAAGCTTCTGAGCCTTTTTGCAGGACCAGAGGAGGCTATCTGAGGCCTCCCGACATTCGACCAGGAGCTCTCCTCCGCCGACCTCGCCGGAGCCCCTCCAGGGCTCGGCTGGGCCATCGGAGCCCACCTTCAGCTGCGGAGCTTCACCGCGGACCTGTTCCGATCGTCAGAGGCAGCAGAGGAGGACCACCGCGCTCGCACGAGGCCGGCGAAAGTCGCCGGCGACCTGTTCTTCCTGGATCCTCCCAGACCGTCGATCGTGTCTCCTCGCTCCAGGTGTGATCGGAGCCGTCCATCTGAGGAGCTGTTTCGAGCGTCAGATCTGAGGAGACGCCATCTGGAGCGCCCACCAGTCAGATCAGCCACGTGGAGTGCATCCGACGGCCCGCTTAATAAAGGGTAAATTACCCTTAGGCCCAGCTTTGGTTTTTATTTCGTTTTTAGTCCTGTAATTACTTTCGTCAGTTGTTTAGTTTTAGGGTATTTTGCACAGTGGACCTCATAGTTTACAGTATTTGCATTTATGCCCCTGTTTGTGTGAGCCACGTGCGTCGTCACGTGTATATCTGGTGTAATTGCAACTTTAGTCCTGTAGTTCTGGATGTTCGTTAATGAATGAAATGTTTTTAGTAATTGCATAAATGCCCCTGTGAGTGTTTTAATTGCACATGTGCGTATATTAGTGGGTTATTTGCAATACAGCCCCTGGACTTTTTGGTACGAGTTACCAAAAGGTCCCTGGGACTTGTTTTTCTTACAAAAAGGTCCCTGAGTGCCCCAGGCACGCGCCGCGCGCGTGCGTTGCTGGGTTAATTGCACCTGGACCCCCAGAACTTCGGGTATTTGCAGTTAAGTCCCTGTGCACAATGCCCTATTTTGATTTTTGAATAAAATATCAAATCACCTCCAAATTCGATGAAAATTTGATACATGGCTCCTGCCATGTTGTAGGATTTTTGAGAATTTTTGAGGACATTTTTGAGTTTATTTGTTATTTTTAAAAATTCAAAAACCTTTATTTCAGCCACTGTCTAGTTTTAAAAATCCCAAAAAAATATAAAAACCCCCTCAAAAATTCTATAAAAATTAGGTATTGTTTCTTTTGTGCTCTTTTAATTTCTAGCCAATTTTGGCTATTTTTCATTGAGTAAAAACCCTAAAAATTCAAAAACACCTAAAAACTCATAAAAATCATATTAAATAATCTAAAAACCCAAAGACAATAATTTTGGTGCTCAAATTTTCCTTGTTTTCTCTAATACATAGGAAAATTACCTCCAGGCCCTCTTGATATTTTTAGATATTTTATATGGAGATTTTGGGCCTGGATGGACAGTACCCAGCATTTTTTTTACTGTTTGAATTTTAGAAAATAAAATATACATCATAAAAATCCCAAAAATTCACCAAAAACACTAAAAAACCTAAAAAAACATAAAAACATTTTTGTTTGAATTTTTGCTTGGTTTTTGACACATTAAATAAATTGCTAAATTGTGCTTGTCTTTGTTTTCTTTTATTTCCTCACTATATTAAAAATCCAAAAAAATATAAAAATTATTAAAAATCATTAAAAAATATTTGCCTTTTATTTTATTTCATTTTTACTACTTCGTAGGCCTTCAGCCAACCCGTGCTCCTTGTGTTCGACCCTGGGTGCTATACCAGGTTAATCTCATAGCTGGACCGCTCATTTTGTTTTGATTGATCTCTGATTTATTTAGCGGTCTGATTTTTCTTGATATACCTATCCTCTGAGATCCGGGTCGCAACGACCCTTGTTTTATTACCTTCACCCGGGTCTTTGGGAATTTTAGGTTATCAGCCGTCCATACCTTTTAAGTCTGAAAAACTAAAGAGATGGTGGATTGAAGAAAGACTGTATTTATTCTCTAGAGTTGAGGGTTGGGTCCTTAGGAGAGCTTCTTAAATTGGAGTGGTTGGTGATATCGAGAGTCTACTCTTATGAGTGCAATCAACACTAAGTCATACTTTTTATTATATGTACATTGAGAGTTTGACAATTAGAGGAGTTAATTCTTTTTGATTAACACGTGGATCAACTTAGAGTTTTAGGATTTTTAAAGCTAGTGTTCTTGGTCAAATCGAGCCTTGTATACTTAAACGTACATTTTAGGACTCGTTTGGTTCAAGGGTTGAGGTGGGTTAGGTTGGGGTGGGTTGAATAATAGGTGTTTGGATAGTTATGAGGGTTGGTAGAGGGTTGGAATAAGGAATGTGATGTGATGTCATATTGATATGTGATGGAAATCCAACCCAGGCATGACCCAGGAAAAAGGGGGATAAACCAGGTTACCCCAGGGGTAACCCACTTTCCAAACGAGCCCTTAGGGATCTCACTAATTAAGCTAACTCTCTAATTAATTCTTTATTTATTAGCTCAATGACGAGCTTAGCTTAAGTATAGGGGGTGATAAAATCAGATTTATCTACATTATTTTATATTATTATCTCTCTAACTTGAGTATCAAGATTCATCGACTATTAATATTAATTAATAATCCGTGTGTTGTAAATAACTAATATTAATTACAATATTATATATATATATTTGTACTATTATTTTATGTATTTATTTCTCATTAAAAATCAAATAAAAATTAGAATAAAATTGTACATAATTAATATAACATAAAATATAATTTCAAAATCCAAAAAATTAAGAAATAAAAATTAAAAAGTAATTTGTTTCTATTATTTTAATATGTATTTAATTTTATCTATGTATAGATGACCTCGTTTCTCGTTAATGTATACAGGAAAGTTGTATATCTCGTCGAGATCTAAAACTTTCGTGTTTATTACTCTTTCTAATTCATCTTCTAACTAATTCTTTTTTATTTTTGTTGTATTTATTATCTCTATTCTGATTAGGCCATGTGGTGCCACCATAGGCGTCCACGTGACCCGTTCTCCTTATGCCAGACACTTCATCTACGGACCGTTAGATCTGACCAGTCCTTTTAATCCTGACTGGTCTTATACACCTTCTTCTGGACCGATCGATCAAATCAAACAGATGTGATCTAGTCCATCTACTTGCGCCCAAATCTGGGCCATTGGATCTTAATCCAACAGTCTGGATATCACCTTCAACCTATCGCCATTTGCCTCTCCTCTTCGCAAACCGCCTCCAACCACCTCTCTTCTCCGATTTATCCCCACCACTTCATATCGCCTTCTGATCAACTGCAATCTCCAACCCCTTTGCCACACAACCACCTTCCATGCTGTCCTATCATCTAAACCTAACCCAAACCTCTGTGGTAATGGGAGGTAGTTGAAACCACCGCCTAGGTCATAACTTCTGCCAACACCTCCTCTTCAAATACTCCACCACCGCCTTGTGTGGTGATTGTTCACACTTCTCGGAGTTACCCCTTGCCACTTCTTCCTCTTCGTGATAATAAATAAAATGAATATTTTAATCAGGCAAAGTATACAATAGGGGTCCAACACCTAACTTTCAAATCGTAGCTCCAAAAGATATAAAACCACCTTCATAAATAGCTTATTAAAAGTTATATACAATTAAAGGTGATTTTGATTTTGATATATTTTGAGTTCTTATTTGAGAGATATGGGTCTGCGAAGTTGGGTTTTGGATTTTTATTCAGATCATAACTTTTTATCTATACATAATTTTTGTATGAAATTAATTTTGTATTTTTCTATATTTAATTGTATACAACTTTCATGTACAAAGTTTCTTAGTATAAAAAGTGAAACTAAAAATATGTCACAAAAATGAAGGAGAATGAATTAAATAAAAGGGAATTTTTATTGGATTTTGGCCCTTATCTCCCCTACTTTATTCCTTGTCGACCTAGTCATTGAGATGCTTAGGTCTCGGGGTTTCGGGTCATAAAATATCTGCAACATTTAATTATTTTTCTTTTCTTACCTTTATTCTATAATTTTGGCTTTAAAAAACGTATTTTATACACTATTTACACATAAATGCATGAATGATAAAATGCATGAATTAGGGTTATTTACATGCATTTACTAGGGTTTTCAAGGCCAAAATGATAGAATAAAGATGATGAAATGAAGATTCATCATCCCCCTATACTCGCCTTTGATAGTCCCTAGCAAACTCTTATGCAATAAGTGCATAAAAGAAAAACAAAATAAAAGAAAAAGAAAGAAATTGGATTTAGTTTAATTATCAAACTTGTCTTCACAAAATCAAAGTTTGGAGGTTAAGTCGGACCTTTGGAATTTTAGTGCGGGTAGAACCTTAATGGGAATCGGATTTGAAATCCAACAGCCTTCGAGAATCCCAACACTCTGCTCAAGTCTCCTCAATAACCAGGTCAGAATACTTCAATTCATACGGAAACCCTTACGAATATGAATCTGACTCGTACATTGTAAGTGATAGTGGCCCTCCCCAACTGAAATGATAAAAAGACTAACTTCTCCAGTATGACAACCCAATGATTCCCCAATCCAGTAACTCCTTCCTCGAGGAGCGGGGTATTCCCTTCTAAGTTCAAGTGACAACTAGCTCAAGAGGAGGGGTGAAGAGAAGAATGGACGGTAGCCAGTGTAGCTACCTATCCTTGGATGCAAGACTAGTGTAGTCAAGTCATCCAGCTGCAGGCTCACATGATTTGACTTTGAAACTCAAGCTTGCTTATTGACTATACAAATATGTACACTCCGGCAGGCATTTTATTTTTATACAGGCTTGTCCACTTTTTTGGAGTTTTTTTTTCTTTTTTTTGAAATACTATTTACAACATCATATACATAAGGAGTTTTTCCTCTTGAGCCAGTAGACTATCCCCTTTTTGAAGCTTTATTGAAACCCACACTCTCTTGTCTTTAAAATTCACCATCACCGGACGGGTTGGGGTGCACTTCCCTCCCTAGAGGAGGATAAATGTTTCCACTTGTGTGCGTCTCATACCGGCAAATCCAATCCCCTCACCACTCCAACTGAGTTGAGCCAAGTGAAAGGTGCAAGTGTCCAAGTTAGGTCATTATCAACAAGAGTCGTACGTGTGCTCCGAAATACTCTACTTAGGCAGTCACGAATCCATTTAACCAAGTCTCGTAATCCTCAAAGAATTAAGTCAACTAGACCTGAAGTACCTCAATTCTAGTTCCTATAAGGTTCTTGTTATTGGGTAGATTTAAAAATATATAGATTTTGTAAAGGTTCTTGTTCTTTTACAAATATTTTCACACATTTGAAAATCATTTTGTAAAGGTTTTTCAAACATCATATATAGATTTTTCAAAATATTTTTGCAACCATTTTCAAACCATTTGCAAATTATTTTTCAAACATTTTATTTCACACAAGTAAATAAATTTTTCAAAACAAATAATTTTTAAAAAAATTGAAAATATTGAACAAAATGTTTTCCAAAATAGTTTTCAAAAGATTTTTCAAAAGGATTTTCAAACTACTTTTCAAACATCTTGCAAAAAATATTTTCATCTGATTTATTAATCAGTAAATACAAAAAGAATTTGAGGAATAATCAACATCTTTTTATTAAGTGATCTAATGAATTTAGTTAGTGTTTTTTGCCATATTTATTAACAAAAATACAAAAGTACGAGTTATGGCTAAAGTATATACGCAGTATATACGACCCCCTATACTTAGCTTGAGCTATGTCCTCATAGATCAGAGAGAAAAGAGAAAGATATAACTCGTATTGAGTATAGGAAAATCTAAAGAATAAATGAATGAACGAATGAAAAGTTGACTGTCCCCCTATGCTTAGGATCAAATAATCCTTTAGTAGAATGTACACAAAGCAGGGAGGGTCAAGGGTGGGAATGAACAGATCGTACTGTCTCCCCCTATACTTAGGACCTAAGTATAGACAAGAACATGAGATAATGAAGAGGATCGAAGAATGAAAGAACTCGGGGTGCACACCCCCTATACTTAGGACAAAGTACGTCCTAAGTATAGAAGACTGACAACAAGGGGCGACACCTTTTCGGTAGAAAAAGAAAATAGAAAAGGAAAAGAAGAAAAGAGATGAAGATGGAAGAAGAGATCAGAGAGAATGTACACATCATTCCCCCTATACTTATGGTAAAAGAAGCCCTAAGTATAGGCAACAACAAGAGTGATGAAATGGAACGAAGACTGAACACTCGGCTCATCCACCCCATATACTTAGGACTAAGTACGTCCAAAGCATGGCACACACGAGAATGGGGTGGATGAGAAATACAGAAGATGGAAAAGAGCGAATATACAACAGAGATGGATATATATAGGATCAAGAAGGTAGAAAGCAAACCTTCTTGTGAGACCACTGAGGAATGGATCTGGCATGGTGCAGGTCGACATCAGGGTCCTCAGATGACACTAACCGATTAGGGTCAGCACCGTGAAGGCCCTCGATGGTCCTAGAGTGTGAAGGCACAGACGGGTCAGTGGAAGCAGTACGATTAGGTCCAACCTTGGGTGTCTTATTGATGTCAAAGTGAAAAGGGAAGAACTCATCATCAGAAGAAGAAGTGTAGCCAGAGTCGTCCTGTGAGATCTTATCTAGATCAAAACCAAAAGGAACAAACTCATCTGTGGAAGTAGTTGAACTATGTTCGTCCTCAAGAATCTCAACCGAGTCGTCTTTTTCAACAAAAGGCCCGAATTACTGAATAAAAGCAAAAAGATCAAATTCAACCTTTGTCTCATCTTAATCTAAGTGAACAGGAGCGGACTCATCAGCGAAAGAAGTCGAATCATGTACATCCTGTCTAGTCTCTGAATTTGCCCTCCGCTCAATGGTGTCGATCGTGTAAATCCAGTGGATGTCATCAACGCATCTCCAATAACAGGAAGCAGAAATTCCAAGGTCTATGTTTTTTGAGTCTTCCTCCTTGGAGAGGAATTCTCGAGTCTCATCATCAGTCATAAAGAATGTCTCTCTGATATCTGCATAAAGATCATAGGCCTCGAGTTCGGTTAACACAGGCACACTCTCATGGGATGCAGGTCTCTGGTCTGTGGTAGGTGTGGTGATCAACACATCGCTCCCGACATCAGAACAGAAGCGAATCTCCCCTGATCCGTAATCTATAATGGCTCTTGTAGAGGCGAGAAAGGAACATCCCAGGATGATTGGAGGACACTCCACAGTGGAGGTCTCCATGGGCAAGACAAGAAAGTCTGTCATGAAGCTCATGCTCTGAATCCGAATGACGGCATTCTCAAGGATACCCTTCGGACTCTTTATTGATCCATCACCAAATTGTATTACCATCCTAGTTTTCTTGAGAGGTCCAAGATGAATAGACTATACCAACGAGAAGGGTATTATATTAATCGACGCACCGCCATCGAGGAAAGTGTTATCAAATAAATGGTCAGAGATGGTGCAACTCACAAGAGGTGTGACAATGTCCTTTTCCTAGAAGATGGATGATGGTGTGTGATGGCGTGGGCAGTGGACATGGTCAAGATATGATGCTCAGATCTGCTCCTCCACTTTCTCTTCTTGGGAAGAGGAGCAAATAAATCGGTCATGGCCTGCTGAAGTGGGGCACAGATGATCTCATGAATGGTGGCCACCACTTCGGGTTCAGTCAATAATTTTTTTAATTTTTGGACCTCCTCCATACAAGGAAGAAAATCGAAATCAACATATACACGAGGAATGCCAAGAGTAGTCTGTACAACGTCATCCTCGTGGTCAAAGGTGGGGACAAGGTGTGAATGCAGGTGTGGTTAAATGGTCTAGCTTGCGGTACCCCTCCTCACAATCTGAATCGATCACATGTCTCCCAAATTCTTTTTGCATTTTTAAAATTTTCTCATTTTTTTGTATTTTGGACGATTGCAAGCTCTCATGATCATCCTCAAGTGAATCCATATCCTCAAAGAATGGAGTGACATTCAGGTTCCTTATTTAAACTCGTAAGATCATCAATCCTCAAATTCATTTTCTCCATAATTTGGTTCAAGGTCTCAATCTTGGAAATCATGAAAGGTGACTCCAACAGATCAGTCTCAGGTGAATGTGAAGATGGAGAATATGAAGGTGGAGGTGGATGTGGATAGAAGTCCGAGCTATTTGTTCAGGATGGGCGGCGTGAGGAGGATCATCCTGATAAAAGGGAGGTGGATTGGCTGGAGTGAATGAGGGATCCACAAAATCCGGACAAAATACGCTCCAGTCGGCCGTCTCGAAATAAAAGAAAAATGATTCGGAAGAGCACAAAGGTCAAATCAAGAGAGTGAGGAAAAAGGCACAAATGCGCAAAGGCGATCTATGATACACACAAACAATCACAAACAAAATGACAAAAATCAAACCCTCAATTCACCTACTCAACTCGGTGAAGACCGTAAAAGTGCGGTTTTTTTTCTATCTTGTCTGTTTTAGAGTTAGGTGAGAAGTCAAGAATTGTGCAAACACTTAGGAGGCTTGATAGGATTTGAGAACTAATCCTTAGTGTGTGCACGAGCAATTAAAAGTGAAGACATTGAGGGGATTACTCGCCCCAAGATAAGATTTTTCTTTTTTGGTTGATTTTAGGGTCAAGCAATATTAAAAGTATCAATTTTATTGATTATCACTTTTTTGGATTTTTAATGAGAATGCACACGCCTATTGAGGAGTCAATTCCTTTAAGCACCTAGGTGATCAAAATCAAAGGTAGAGGAGTGGAAAAGCAACGCAAGCGGCAAACGATGATGAATGCTAAAGCGTAAATGCTCGCCTTGCCTCCAACACTCTACATGCAAAGATGCTAAACAGAATTGAAACCTATCTATATGCAAATGCAGGCTGATGAAATCGTCCAAGGGTGAGAAACTGCTATTAGCGTGAAGAATACTGTTTCAAAATTTGACTAAGTCCAAACGTAGACTATAGGCACATGCAAATATGATTAGGTGTTTGGACCTAATACTATCGTCAAGTAGCGCCTAAAACTAAGTCTCAATCACACAAAAGAAATAAAACAAAACCAAGAAACAAAATAAAAAATGCGATGAAAACCGAGGCAAAACTGACGAGGCCCGCTAAGGGAACAATCGCTCGGGCACATGACCTCGTGAAGTGGTAAAGTGTGGCAGAGTCCTGGGAGTCCTGTTTAAGTTACAAATCAATTGTCTCTCTCTCACTTAAATTACACAAATATATGCAATAAAATAAATGGAGCTCGGTCTTCAAAAATTCTCTAAGTCTCCTTGGTGCTAGGTTGGCAGGCTAGAGAC
>JAZKJV010004673.1:0-33191 GCA_037367405.1 Ottelia alismoides | reverse complement strand
TAAACTGGCCCTGGTTCGGCGGCACCCTGGTCGACGGCACGCTGCGCGACCCGATCCATGACAGCGTGGTGCTGGTCGAGGACCAGCGCATCGTCGCGGTCGGCACGGTCGATTCGCTGGAGGTGCCGGCGGATGCCGAGGTGATCTCGACCGAGGGCATGACCGTGCTGCCCGGCCTGTGGGACATGCACGTGCACCTGATGATCAACGGCACGCCAACTACGCGCACTGGGACAAGACCTATCCCGGCCAGTTGCGCGACGTGATCATGCCGGCCTCCGCCGCGCAGTTGCTGATGGCAGGCGTCACCAGTGCGCGCGACCTCGGCGGGCCGCTGGAGGACAGCCTCGCGGGTGCGCGATGCGATCAACGCCGGCCGGATCCCGGGCCCGACCATGTACATGTCCGGGCCCTTCATCCAGAAAAAAGCCCCTATCCGGGCACCGAGGCGTTCCGCTGGGGCGTGGATTCGCCGGCGGATGCGCGCGCCAAGGTGCGCCGCCTCGCCGAGGCCGGCGTCGACCTGATCAAGCTGATCGACCAGGACCAGATGAGCGAGGACGAGGTTGCCGCCATCGTCGACGAGGCGCACAAGCACGACCTGTCGGTGGTCGCCCACGCGCACCGGCCGGAGGAGGTGCGGCGCGGGCTGCGCCACGGCGTCGACTGCTTCGAACACACCGGCTTCGCGGCCGCGCCCGAGTTCCCGCCGGACGTGATCGCGCTGCTGCGCGAGCGCACCGCGAACATGGCGCGCGGCCCGCTGTTCTGGACCCCGACCATCGAGGGCCTGTACAACTTTCCGTACACGGTCAAGAACCACGAGTTCATCGACAACGACCTCCTGGCACCGCGGCCTGACGCCCGCGATCATCCAGGACATCCGCCAGTCGCTGCGCCATCCCGAGCGCATCAGCTACTTCCAGCAGACCCCGCAGCGCCACCCGACCCTGCGCCGCAAGTTCGAGCAGCTGCGTGAGGCCGGCGTGCTGCTGCTGGTGGGCACCGACTCGGGCATCCCGATGAAGTTCCACAGCCAGAGCACCTGGAACGAACTCGACGTGTGGGTGGAACCGGCTCGGCGTGCCCGCCATCGACGCCATCCGCGCCGCGACCTACTGGCCCGCGGTGGCGATGAAGGTGGCCGACGACTACGGCACGGTCACCGAAGGCAAGTACGCCGACATCGTCGCCGTGCGCGGCGACGTGCTGCGCCAGGTCGCCCTGCTGCAGCGGAATCGACCTGGTGATCAAGCACGGCAGGCGGGTGAAGTAGGCGCGGCCGCGGCCTCGGGTCGCGGAACGACCCCCGACCGCGCGCGGTGACGGGATCGCCGACTATGCGCTGGTGCCGCGGAAGCCTGCGCGCGGGTGCGGTCGAGCGGCAGGAAGCGGCTGTTGCACAGCAGTCCGGCGCTGACAGCGACACCAGGAGGCCGACCGGCAGGAACTCGGTCGCGGTCATCGCCGCGCGCTGGACGGATTGGCGTAGGCGGTTTTCAATTCGTCCATCTGCCGGACCAGGGCGGCGATCGCCTCCGCGCTGGCGCCGGCGGCTTTTTCCTGCTCGATCAGCATCCGGGCATAGTCGCCGATGAAGTCCCCGCCGTTGACCTGCAGCCCCGCCTCCCAGGCCCCGACGTAGAACACGGTGGCGACCCCGCTCATCGCGAGGCCGACGCCGAAAGCGCGCCAGAACCCGATCACGCCGCCGAGTTCGGTGTCGCGGTAGGACTTGATGCCACGAACACCGCGGTGAGCGCGACCAGCATCGTCAGGTAGCCGATCACCACGCCCGAGGTCGACGCCTCGTGGTCGCTGAACACACCGATGCCGAACAGAAAGCCGCCGACGATCAGGCCGGCGATCACGCCGTGATCACGATCTTGCGCCACATGGGTCCGTCTCCTCTCGCGTCTGGGTGGAGCGGCCAATGGCGCCGCGGGCGGGCGCCGGGGCAATCGCCCGGAAGGATGATTCCCGCGTTTTCACCCATCTGGCCGACCGGCCGAGCCGGCCTTGGCCGGACTCAGCGCACCAGGCCCAGGCCCGCGCCCGGGCGACGGCGTCGGGCGGCGCTTCGCACCGAGCTTGTCGAGCAGGTGGGCGACATGGGTCTTGATCGTGTTCGGCGACACATGCAGGCGCGCCGCGATTTCCTTGTTCGAGTAGCCATCGGCGATCTCGCGCAGACGGCGAGTTCACGTTCGCTGATGCCCAGCGACGCCCAGGGCCTGGGGATTTCCTTCCGGACGCCGGCCGTCCGGAGCGCGCATCAGGCGCGCGCCCGCCGCCACGCCGGCGCCAGGAACCCAGCGCGATCAACAGGATATGGATCTCGCCGGAGTACACGCGGGCAAGGCGCTGGTAGTCGAGCCAGTCGAGCGCAGGCTGCCCGCCGCCAGCAACAGCCCGTAGCCGAAGACGGCTTCCACATCGCCGCCACCCTGCCGGAGTCGGGGTGCCCTTACGGTACCGAAAGTCGACGGCCTCGTGGATGGCCGCCCACCGCGCGCAGCCGATGGTCAGTACGGCCGTCCGGCGGACTGGATCGTGTTGAAAAAGCACCAGGTGACCCCGCAGGCCGCGACTCCGCAGCCGGTCGCGGTGGCGTTGCGCGACGACCTGGGTGTAGTTGCGGGCACAGGAGGCCGCCGCCGAGGCAGGTGTTGCTGCGTAGTCGTACTGCGAGCGCTGCGCCAGCACAGGTTCACCGCGTTCGGGAGCGCATTCGCGCCCGCGGAGCCGGTTGCGAAAACTGGCCGAAGCCGTTGCTGATGTCGAACTGTGTGCGGCAGGTATCGGCGCGGGCTTGTGCGGCGGCCGCCAGGTGGTCGACCAGGACAGCGGCGCCAGCGCGGGCCATGGCGGGCGGATCGACCTGGCGGCGTGCGCAGTTCATCAGGTCGAGCGCGGCCCTCTCGCCGAAAGTCGCCGGCACCGGCGGCCCGCTGGCGGGTTCGAAGCCGGTCTGCAGCAGCGGTGTCTCGGGGCACTGCAGGCCCTGGGCGTGGACCGGGGGCGATGCGAGCAGGATCGCGGTGAGCTGCGCAGTATCCAAGTGGCGGGGGCGGCAAGGCCGGCGCCCCGGCGGTACCGCGCAGGCGTGGCGGGACGGTGGGACACGATCATCGGCGGACGTTCCATCGGGGGTCACGGCGATACCCGGGACCGTGGCGGATACCGCCACGCCCTTGCCGATCCATCAGGCCGGAACGGCCTGGGGCCCGTTGCCGGGGCAGGGCGACGGGGCGAAATCGCAGGCGCGAGCTGGCGCCGCGTTCGGTTTTCGCAGTCAGCGGCATCCGATCTCTGATCCCCAACGGAAATCCACCCATGCGTCCCATGACCTGCCTGCTGGCCCTGCTGCTGGCCACACCCTCCGCGGCGTCGCTCAGACCCGGCTGGCCAACGTCGGGCCGGTGTTCGTCGACTACGGCGACGTGCGCATGGGCGCGCGGGTGACCGTGCCGGTGACGATCCGCAATCTCACCGCGGTCACCATCAGCTTCGCCGGCGGCGGATTCAATACCGACACCGGCTTCCTCGGCAGCGGCGGCACCTGCGGCGGCTCGCTCGCCGCCGGCGGAACGTGCGAGTTCCGCTACACCTTCCGGCCGAAAACCGGCAACGGCACGGCGGTCACGGGCTCGACCGCCATCCAGATCATCGCCCGCCGGGCCTGCCGTCCCAACTGGTGCCGCTGAGCTTCACCGGCATCGGCACGGAATCGATGGTCGACGTGACACCTCGCCACATCGACTTTGGCGACACCCTGGTCGGCGAGACGGTGATGGTGCCGGTGACGGTGACCCAATCCGACGACGGACGCGGTGAGCTTCAGTGGCGGCGGCTTCAACACGTCCACCGGATTTGCCGGCAATGCAGGCACATGCGGTGGCGGGCTCGCGGCCGGCGCGAGTTGCCAGTTCAACTACTCGTTCACGCCGGGAGGGCAGGGCGAGTTCACCAATGCCACCAACATCGGGGTCACGACCGCCGCGCCGGTGATCACCCAAGCGGTGCCCTTGACCTTCCGCGGCAACGGCGTAAACACCGTCGGCCTCGTGAGCGTGCGGCCAGTCGGGATCGATTTCGGGCCGGTACGGCTGGGATCGCGTCTCACCGTGCCGTTCGTCTTCACAACCTGAGCGCGGTGCAGATCAACTACGCGGCGGCGGTTTCAGTTCGTCGACAGCGATGGCGGTGCGTTCAGCCGGCCAGATCGGCGGCGGCGCGGGCTGGCACCTCGTCGACGGCCAATGTCGGTGCGACCTGGCTCGATCATCTATCGCTTGCTGGCTCGCGAGCGGCGCACGTACAACGGCACGACCTCGATGGGCTTCTCGCGCCCCGCGCCCAGCAGACCGTTCCCTACACCTTCACCGGCCGCGGCGTCGGCACCGTGGGCCAGGTCGCGGCGCGCGAGCTGGACTTCGGCGAGGTGGTGATCGGTTTCCTCGCTGTCGACGCGGGTGAGCCTCACCAACACCACGGGCTCCGACCTGGTCGGCTTCGTGGGCGGGAACCTTGCCTCTCCGTTCAGTGCAACCAACAATTGCCCGGCCGCGCTGCCGCCCGGTGCCTCCTGCGAGTTCACGTTCTCGTTCAATTCGTCGGCGTCCTCGGTGGGCTTCCGCGAGACGCAGACCTCCGCTGTCGTTCACCAATGCCGACCGGCGTGCAACCGGTCTACAACATCCGCCTGACCGCAACCGGACTGGATCGGGTGTTCGCGAACGGGATTCGAGTGAGCACCTGCCGCAACGTGACCGGCCCCGATGTCGACGGCATCACGCGGCCTCCGGATCCTCGGACTCACCCGCAGTCGACGACGCTCATCTGGTACGGAATGTAGAGGACCAGTTGCAGGCGGAAATTCGCTCCCATTCGATGCGACTGTTGAGGTCGTCGAGATGGACTGTGCAGCCCTCTCCGAGCGTCTCGCGAACCGCCTTGGCGTCGGCCGCGATCGCAGCGATCATTCCTGGCGGTAACGCTCGGGGCGCTGCAGGCTGAGTGCGGTTTCCTCGCCCAGCGCGATCTCGGTTCGAACCGACTCCGGTCGAGTCCTCGATGAAGCGGCGCAGTTCCCGGATCAACTCGTCCCGTCGCCCGAGTAGCTCTCCAGCCCGACACTCAGCGATAGGTTCACGAACGCGGCGGTCAGCCGCTTGCTGTCGCTGCGCATCTCGACGCGATAGGTTGCCCTCGTCGAGCGCGCCGACATAGTTCTCGCTGTGACCAACCGGTAGCGCTTGCCCGCACGCTGCATGAGTACGCGGATGTCTGGTGTATCTTGTCTCGGCGCACCTGCTCGTTGCGGCTGTCGTTGTGCAGTGTGAACTGCTGCTGCAGCGTGTCGCCGCGACGGGTCAACGAGACCGCCGGCGTGTCGAGCAGGTCGCGATAGCTGATGCGCGAGCCGACCACCGTGATCGTCTCCAGGGCCTCCATGTCGTCCTGCGCCGCGACCGGCGACGCCGTCAGCGCCATCGACAGCCACACCGCCGACCACGTGATTCGGTTTCCCATCATCATCGTTGTTCTCCGATGCTCGTCCGTCGCTCGACCACGCCTCGGAGTGTCAGTCGAACGAGCGGCCGTTGCAACTGCGGCGACGCTGTCGAAGAGCTTGCCCAACGTGTCGACGGCATCTGCATTGATCGGCGCGCGCTTGGTCCGGACGCCGTGCGGGGACGAGCCGGCGCCGCGGCGGACGTTGGTTCTGCCTGGACAGGCGTGCGGCCGCTGGGGATCGCCTCCAGCCCGGCACGGCTCGGCTCGCGACGGACCGTGCCCTTCATGTCCAGCGATCTTGGCGCAACCTGTTCGACACGTGCCTCCCCGACCGTCCGGCGCTCCGGCCGCGGGTCGCTGCCCCTCGACGGCTGCCTCAGTGGTGCCGCCGCCACACCGGCGCGCCGACCGGCTCCGCGCCGTCGCAGAACAGCAGCGGCGAGCGGTTGTCGAGCACCAGATAGGTCACGCCGCTGTCGAGGTTGCCCGTGCCCGCCGATCGCGGTGCCCCGATCAGCAGATCCGGACGGCCGTCGCCGTTGAAGTCGCCGCCGCCGCCGATGCTCGTTCCCGACTGGTCGCCCGCCGCTTCGCCCAGCCACAGGGTGCCGAAGCGCAGCGGCAGGCGCAGCAGGTCGGTGGTCGCGGGGAAGGGCGCGCTGGCGGGACGCCCGCGTACCGTCTGTGTGTAGCCGCCCTTGGGCCACATCGTTGACCCCGGGGGCCAGCGGTGAAGCAACGGCGAAGTCCTCGATGGCGTCGGCCGTCGGGTCGCCGAGGCGCGCGACCGCGATGCCGATCTGTTCGCTGTTCCGCGCACCGATCACTGTGAACGCAGTGCCGGCACCCAGCAGCGTGGAGATGCCACGGGCGAACACCGGCGCGGGTGCGCCCGGGTTGTAGACGCCGATCACGGCGCCCGCGTCGGTGCGGCCCAATCCGTCGCGAGCGCGCGCCGATCAGCAGGTCGCGCCGCCGACGCCGTCCGACGTCGGCCGCGGCGAGCGACCAGCCGAAGCGACTGGCCTCGAAACCCGTGGCACCACTCGCGTCGAAGCGCAGCCCTGGGCGGCGGTGAATGGTAGCGAGGCTCTCGATCGCGGCGAAGCCGAGGGTGGTCGGCCCGGTGTTGTTGCGTCCCGAAGGCCACGAACACGCGACCCTGCCGACTTCGGCGTTGTGCGCGGCGATCGCCACGTCGCCGATCCCGTCGCCATTGAAGTCGCCGACGTCGGCGAGGCCGCGGCCGAGGCGGCCCTCCGCTTCGCCGGCAACGAAGCCGACCGCGCGCAGCGCGGACGTCGGCGTCAGCGACTCCAGCGCGAGCACGGTGGCGTTCGCGCCACCGGCCTGGCCGAACACCACGGTCCACCGGCCCCGCCCGGTGCCGCCGTCGACCGTGCGCTCGTAGTCGCCGACCACGAGGTCCGAGAAGATGTCGTTGTTGAGGTTCGCGCGCCCAGCGTCACGCCGGCTGTCGCGGCGGGCAGCGTGATCCTGCGGCCGAGTTGGACGGACTGGCGTCGAGGTTGATGCTGGAGGAAAGCCCGTGGCGCCGAACACGATGTAGATCGCCGCCGCGCCGGAGGACGGGCCGGCGATGGCGAAGTCGTCGAGCCCGTCGCCGTTGAAGTCGCCCAGCGGCGTGATCGAGCGCCCGAGCCGCGAAGCCCCCGAAGAGGGGCCGAGCACCGTGAACCCGACCGCCGCGGTGCTGTTGAGGTCGAAGTCCCGCGTGTTGAACGCGGCGGTCGTGCCGAGCACGACGTGGACCACACCCGCCCGGCGACCCCCAGGCCGTGTGCGTTCCGGCGCGCCGATCGCGACGTCCGCACGGCCGTCGCCGTTGATGTCGCCGATGAAGCGACCGTGGTGCCGCTCTGGTCGGGCTGCCGACGCGCCGGTGAAGCGGACGCCTGCGGGCGGCTGCAGCGCGGACAGGTCGACCGCGTGCGTGGACGGCACGCCGGTGATGCACAGGGTGGCGCCCAGCAGGCGCGGGAGGATTCGCGAGGCGATGGCCATTCGATGCTCGGGGAGGTCGTGGACGAGGCGCTGCAGTATCGGCAGCGGTCCCGTCGACCGGGTCCCACGAACAGGGGATGCGGCGCGGCATCGGAGGGAACCGGGTGTGAACAATACGCGGCGCCGCAGCGGCGCGGTGGCGGCGAGCCTCCGGCTGATGCGGCGTGGACACCGGCGCGCTCCGCGTGTGCCGGGGAGCGGCCAAGAAACCGGTGCACGCGCTCGCAGGGCCCTCGCGTGACAGCAGCAACCGCGCGTGCAGCGGTCCTGGGTGGCCCGCTGCACGCGCCGGTTCGATGTCGCGGGATCAGCCCTCGTTGTCCGCCTCGGTGGCGCTCTTCGGCGCCTCGGCATCGTTGGCGGCCAGGAAGCCGCGGTTGCGCCTTGCAGGGGTCGACCACCGGCTCGCGGCCGCGGAAGGCGACGTAGGGCCGCCATCGGGTCGCCCAGGTTGCCGGCCGAGAACACGTACTTCTTCAGGCGCGCGGCGACTTCGGGGTTGAACAGGTCGCCGGTCTCGGAGAAGGCATCGAAGCCGTCCGAATCCAGCACCTCGGACCACAGGTAGCTGTAGTAGCCCGCCGAATAGCCGCCGGCGAAAACGTGCGCGAAGTGTGGGCTGGATGGCGCATCGGGATTTCCGGGATCGCGCCGATGCGCTCCAGCGCCTGCTTCTCGAACGCGGCGACGTCGATGCCGCGGGCGTCGGCGGCGGTTAGCTTGTGGAAGTCCATGTCGACGAAACCCGAGGCCAGGAACTCGACCGTCGCGAAGCCCTGGTTGAAGCGCCGCGAGGCGATCAGGCGCTGCTGCAGCGCGGCCGGCATCTTCTCGCCGGTGGTCTTGTGCCGCGCGAATTTGTCGGAGGAAGTAGGGCGTGAGCACGTAGTGCTCGAGGATCGCGCCGGGAACTCGACGGAAGTCGGCGACACCGCAGTGCCGCGAGGCTGGGTAGTTCACGTTCGACAGCAGGCCGTGGAGGCCGTGGCCCATCTCGTGGAACAGCGTGATCGCGTCGTCCAACGAGATCGTGGCGACCTCGCCGCCGGCGGGGCCGGGATGTTCATCACGTTGACGATGTGCGGGGTGACCGCGCCGTCGAACTTCTCCTGCACGCGGTAGGCGCTCATCCAGGGCGCCGCCCGACTTGCCCAGGCGGGCGAAAGTAGTCGCCGTAGAACAGGCCCACGTGCTTGCCCGCGGGCGTCGGTGACTTCCCACACGCGCACGCTGGGGTGGTAGACGGGGATGTCCTTGCGTTCCTTGAACGCGAGGCCGAACAGGGGGCCGGCGAGGTAGAACTGCGCGGCGATGAACTGGTCGAGCTGGAAGTAGGGCCGGACCTCGTCCTGCGAGATGTCGAAGCGCTCCTTGCGCACTTTCTCCGCGTAGTAGCGCCAGTCCCAGCCCTGCAGGTCGTAGTCGCCGCCCTCGCGTTCGATCAGGGCCTGCATGTCGGCGCGCTCTTCCTTGGCGCGCGCCAGCGCCGGCTCCCACACGCGCGCATCAGGTCCAGCGCGGCCTCCGGGGTCTTCGCCATCGTGTCGTCGAGCGTGAACTCGGCGTGCGAGTCGAAGCCCATGATCCGGGCGCGCTCGGCGCGCAGCGGCCACGGTTTCGGCGATGATGGCCTTGTTGTCCTCGGAGTCGTTGTTGTCGCCGCGCAGGATCCACGCCCGGCCACGCCTTCTCGCGCAGCGCGCGGTCGCGGGCGAAGGTCAGGAAGGGCTCGACGCTCGGACGCTGCAGGGTGATGGCGAACTGGCCTCCTTGCCGCGCGCCTCGCCTCGGCCGCGGCGGCGGCCTTGAGCGGCGCCCGGCATGCCGGCCATCTGCGCCTCGTCGAGGAACAGCGCCCAACTGTCGGTGTCCTTCATCAAGTTCTGCCTGGAATTGCGCGGACAACGTCGCCATGCGCTCGCCGACTGCGCGATCCGCTGGCGCTGGGCCTCGGTCATGGCCGCACCGGCGCGGGTGAACTGCAGGTGGTAGCGCTCGACGAGGCGGGTCTGCTCGGCGTCGAGGCCGGCTTCCGCACGGCCTGCATGACGGCCTTCACCCGCGCGAACAGCGCGGGGTCGAGCATGATGCGATTCTGGTGCGCGGCCATGCGCGGGGCCATCTCGGTCTGGATCGCGCGGATCGCATCGCTGCTGTTGGCCGAGGTCATGTTGAAGAACACCTGCGCCACGCGGTCGAGGTCGCGGCCGGCGCGCTCCAGCGCGGCGATGTGTTGGCGAAATCGGGCTCGGCAGAGTTCTTCGCGATCCGCCGCGACTTCCTCCAGGTGCGAGGCCATGGCGGCCTCGAAGGCGGGCACGTAGTGCTCGGGGCGGATGCGGTCGAACGGCACGGCTTCCAAACGGCGTCGACCAATCGGCCTGCAGGAACGGATTGCGCTGGCCGTCGGTGGTCTCGGCGGCGTGGTCGTGGGCATGCACCGGCGCGATGGCCGGCACGGCGAGGAGCAGGGAGGCCGCGCACGCGGCGGCAAGGAGGGTCTTGTTCATGGACGGCGGCAGGCTGGGGCGGGGTTCGCCGACTTGCGGCGCCCCGCTTCCTAGCAGCCGATTTGCCATCGCGGCGTGATGGCCATGCGGGCTGGGGTGCGTCCTGCAGGATCGCGACCGATGTGGCGCACCGTCCTCAGGATGCCCACGTCACTGGGTGATTTTCCGGATGGCCGCTCGACACGGCGAACCGGAGACTGCCGCGCCTCGGGACACGCCGACGCGCCGGACCTGGCAAACCCGGGGCGGCAGCCGCAGCCCCGGGAAAACATTCGCACGGATTGTCTTGCGATCAGCCCTCGGGCAGCACGGAGGAGTGGTGATGGGCAATCACCAGGCACCGCTTTCGTAGCGATACACGAAGGAGTAGCGCGCGGCGACGTGCGCGCGACGCCGTGGTCCAGCAGCCGAACGTGTACAGGCCGACGTCCCAGGCGACGTTGCAGCCGATCGTGATCCATCGCTGGTCGATGCGGCCGGCCGGCTGCTTCTCGAGGAAGTGCACGAAGTACTCGCGGATCGCCTCGGGGCTGCTGCGCGGCACGTTCGACACCGTGGGCAGCAGGACCGCGTCCTCCGCGTAATTGGCCGCGACCTGCTCCGGGTCGAGCGTGGCGAGCGAGCGATTCCAGCGATCGAACAGGCCCGCGATGCGCGTGGTGGTGACGGCTTTGCATTCGATGTCGTCGTCGTCGGCGCGCACCTCGGGCCGGTACGACAGGGCGAGGAGGAACACGATCGCGGTGAACACGGTGAGTCGCTTCATGGATGGGAACTCCTGCAGTGGTTGGGTGATCGACCGATGGGACATCGGGCTCGGCGTCGTGCCCCTGCGGCCGCGACCTGCCGGGGCACAGTGTGGGCGTGAAGGCGGCGTGGATGCGTCCACCGTTCGGCCGATGGTCGCGGCGTCAGCGCGAGTCGATGCCGTGCGCGGCGGAACCGCCGTCCGCGCAGCCGATCGGGCGCGGCGCGCGGCCCGCGCGAGTGGTCGTTTCGTGAGGCTCTACGCCGAATGGCGTACGGGCACGCCCCTCGGATGAGCGCCCACGGACGATCGCCATGCCGAGGCTGGACGTGCTGCTTGCCGTGGTCCACGAGATCCCGCGCGCGGGGCTGCGCGCGCTGCTGTGCGCGGCGCCGCAGGTGCGCATCGTCGCCGAAGCGCACACCGGGCCAAAGGCGATCGGTGCCTGCCAGCGCCACGCCGTGTCGCTGGCGGTGATCGACCAGCAACTGCCGGAGCTGCATGGCAGCGCCACCGCATGCGTGCTGCGCACGACCTCGCCGCAGACGACGCTGCTGCTCTATGGTCCGTCCGCGGCCGACGACGCCGTGATCCAGGCCGCGGGAGCCCACGCCGGACTGCCATCCGACGCGACGGCGGAACGCCTCTGGCGCACGGTCGAAATCGCCTTGCAGCGCAGCGGCAGCGGCGTGCTGCGCCATGCGAACCTCGCATCCGCCGCGCGCTCGCTGCGGCAGCTCACCGCGCGCGAGCGCGAGGTGCTGGGCCTGCTCGCCGGTGGCGCGAGCAATCGCGAGATCGGTGTCGTGCTGCAGATATCGGAAGCCACCGCCAAGACCCACGTCGAACGCATCGCCAGCAAGCTCGATACCCGCAACCGCACCGCCGCGGCGCTGCGATTCGCCGCGCTCGGCCTGGAGCCGGAGTAGCGCAGGGAGCGCGGCGGGCGGGGTTGGACCTTGATCCCGGGCCGGCAACGATGGACGCACCGCCCGGCCGGCTGTCGCGGCACGCCCCGCTTTCCGTCTTCAGGGACGACGCGCCGGTGTCGGCGTGCGGACAAGGTGGGGAACCGTCGCCATGGATCGAAGTTGCGTGTGGGTCCTTTTGCTGCTGCTCCTGCTGGGTCCGGTGCCTGTGAGCGCCGGCGGTCTGCTGAACATCGTCACGGTCGGGCCCGGCGCGTCGTGCGACTTCAACAGTCTGCAACTCGCGATCAATAGCGCGTCGACCGGCGCTGCCGACCTGACCGAGATCCGGCTGACGGCAGACGTCATCGACCAAAGCGTGTCGATCACCGATCGCAACATCACGATCCGCGGCGACTTCTCGAACTGCAACGCGACCGTACCGAGCACCGTGCGGCGCGCGATCGCCGGCAACCTCGCCGATTCGGTGATCCGCACCACGACAACCGGTGCCTCGCCCCGCACGCTGACGCTGCGTGAGCTCATCGTCCGCGACGGTGGTGCCGACAACGCCGCCGAGCATGGCGGCGGTGTGCGCGTCCAAGGCCGTGTCGGGCTGGTGCTCGACCGGGTCAGCATCAGCCGCAACGTGTCGGTGCGCGGCGGCGGCATTGCCGTGGAAGGTGCATTCGCGAGCGCGAACCTCGACGGCAACACCGTCATTGGCACGGATGTGGCAGCGAATCTCAACGGCAACGGCACGTACTCGCTGGGCGCGGAGATCGGTCTCGGTGGTGGCATCTATTGCTCGGGCGGGACGGTGATCGTCCGTGACGCCACCATCCGCGCCAACAAGTCCTCGGTTCACGGAGGCGGAATCTACGCCGACGACTGCACGGTCGACATCGAGCAGGTGGCGAGCAACAGCAACTTCGCGCGCGCGGTCGTCGTCGACAACATCGCCTTCGACGGCGACGGTGGCGGCGTCTATGCGACCGGCGGGAGCGGGGTCCTATGGCGTGCGACGCAGTCCGGCGCCGTCGCGGGTGCGGCGATCAACAATCTTGCAGACGGCAGCGGCGGGGCGGTTTTCCTGACCGGCGCCAGCGACTTCTTCGGCGCGAACGTGCGATTCGTCGGCAACCGGGCCGACGTCCGCGGCGGAGCCATTGCGGCCGAGGAGAATGCCAACCTGATCCTGCAAGGTGGCGACGGCATGCGCTGCGCTTCGATCGCCATCTGCCCGGGGATCTTCGGTTCGCGCGGCATCACCGAAGGCGAGTCGGCGACCTTGATCGGCGGGGCAATCCATGCGAGCACCGGCGCGCAGGTGAGGCTTGCGCAGCAGCATCTCTACGAGAACTTCGCCAACAACGGCTCGGCCCTGCATCTGGCCGGGTCTGCGACCCGCGTGGCCTTGAACGGCGTGCTCGTCGCGCGCAACGTGCTCTACGGTGTCGGCAACGGCACCTCCACGATCGAGCTGACTTCGTCGGCGGATGCGGTGCTGCAGGACGTCACGATGGCGAGCAACTTCCGGGTGAGCGCCGGGTTTCCCGGCGTCGAGCGCGCCGTTTCAAGTTTGCGAGCCAACGGGGCGCAGGGCACGATCGTACTGCGCAACAGCAGCTTCTTCGACGACGCGACCAGCGTCGTGCGACTGCTGGTGGGTGCGACGGTGCAGGCCACCTGCGTGATCGCCCACGAGAGCGTGAGCGTTCCAGGCGTGAGCGTGATCGACCCTCAATACGTGAACACCACCGGCGATTTTCCCGACTTCGGCCTCGGCCCGAACTCGCCGGCGCTGGATCGCTGCGGGACCGCGGGGGTGACCGTCGATGTGCATGGGCGCCCGCGCCCGCTCGACATCATCGGCGTCAGCAATGGTCCCGGAGCCTTCGACGTGGGTGCATTCGAACGCTTCACGGACGAGATGCTGCGGGACGGCTTCGAGTCGCCGGTTCCGTAAGCCTTCCGTCGCGAGCCGCCGGTCGGGCGGGAAGCTCTCGAACGGGCGTCAATTGCCGCGCACGTCCGCCACCCAAGCGAAGCCGAGCGCGCCCGGACGGACGTCGATGGCGACCGGACCTTGCGCCGGCAGCCGATCGAAGGTGGCGCGATCGAGGTCGAGCGTGCGCGGCTGGCCTGCGCCGTCGATGCCGGCGGGCAGGCGGAGCAGGTACTCGTGGCAGGTGCGGCGGTTGCGGCGGCCACAACGGTAGGTGCGCTGCGAGGTCGAGGCCTGCTCGACGACGCGCCAGCCCGGTGCGCTGGTGTCGAAGGTGATGTTGGCTTCGCGCGCCAGGCCATAGCCACCGACCACGATGGCGGGTACGCCGAGCACGAGGATCTCGGCCAGTACCCGGTGCGCGCGTGCCGAGTTGCGCAACCAGCGCGCGGCGACGACGAGGTAGGCACCGCCGAGCACGAGGCCCGGCACCAGCATGGCCGAGAACAGGGACCAGGGCTCCAGCAGGTCGGTGCGACCCGGCATCACGCGCAACAGGGTGGCGATGGCCAGCACCACGAAGCCGACGTTCAGCGCCAGCAGCAGCAGCGCCCGCCGCACGAAGGGGTCGCCGCGCAGCCTGCTCGACGCGTTCGTCGCGGGCAGCGCGCGCACGAGCGCGTCGAGGGTCGCGACGATCCCGGCGGTGAGCGCCGGCGCATCATCCGCTTTGCCCTTGGCCTCGAGCCAGAGCCGACCGCCGGCCGCCTGCCAGGTGCCGTTCGAGAAGCCTGCGATCAAGAGTTGGCGCTGCACGTCCAGGATGCGCGCGCGCAGCGCGGGCGCGCCGCGCAGGGCGGCGACCAGGCGTTCGTCGTCCGACTCGATGAAGATCGCCTCGTCGAAATCCTTGTCGCCCACGCTGCGTTCGGCGTTCACCCCGAGGCTGCGGCCGAGGCGATCGAGCCAGCCTTCGGGATGCAGGCGGAAGTCGTAGCCGGGCGGGGCCGTCACGCCCCACAGGCGCGCGAGGACGCGATTCTTGTGCACACGCGTGCCGTGCTCGTAGCGCAGCGACTGGCCGTCGACCATCACCGAATCGCCGCTGCCGCGCCACGCCGAGCGCGCGCGCAGCTTCAGCGCGGCCACCACGGCCAGCACCAGGGTGACCAGTCCGAACAGGAACCACATGGCGTTTCTCCCCGGAAGCCGTCGGCGGTTACCTTACCGGCGTCGGTTGCGCGACGAAAACGCGAGGGTTCGCTGCCGGGCGCTCGCCTCGGGACGCCGCCTCAGGCACCATCGCCGCCCATGCATCTCGACGCCCTCCACCAGCGCCTGCGCGCATTGCAGGTCCGGCCGCTGCACGTGCAGACCCTGCTGCGCGCGTGGACCCGCGGCGAGCCGTTGTCCGCCGGCAGCGCCGAGCGCGCCCGGCCCTATCCGGCCGCGCTGCTGGCCGCGCTGCCGGCGCTCGGCGACGAACTGGACGCGATCGCCCGCGTGCAGTCCGAACACGAAAGCGCCGACGGCTCGGTGCGGCTGCTGGTGCGACTGGGCGACGGGCAGACGGTGGAGAGCGTGCTGCTGCCGCGCGAGGGCGTGTGCATCTCCTCGCAGGTCGGCTGCGCGGTGGGCTGCGTGTTCTGCATGACGGGCCGCGACGGGCTCAAGCGCCAGGTCGGCAGCGCCGAGATGGTGGCGCAGGTGGTGCTGGCGCGGCGCCGGCGGGCGGTGCGCAAGGTGGTGTTCATGGGCATGGGCGAGCCCGCGCACAACCTCGACGCGGTGATGGACGCGATCGAACTGCTCGCCACCGCGGGCGGGATCGGCCACAAGAACCTCGTGTTCTCGACGGTCGGCGATCCGCGCGTGTTCGAGCGCCTGCCGCAGGGGCCGGTGCGCCCCGCGCTCGCGCTCTCCCTGCACACCACCCACGCCGACCTGCGCCGCACCCTGCTGCCCAAGGCGCCGCGCATCGACCCCGCCGACCTCGTCGAAGCCGGCGAACGCTACGCGCGCGTCACCGGCTATCCGATCCAGTACCAGTGGACCCTGCTCGAAGGCATCAACGACAGCGATGAGGAACTCGCCGGCATCGTCGAACTACTGTCCGGCAAGTACGCGGTGATGAATTTCATCCCGTTCAATGCCGGCGACGGGCTCGACTTCCGTCGTCCCGACACCGAACGCGCCCGGGCGATGGTGCGCCACCTGCACCAGCGCGGCATCCTCGCCAAGCTGCGCCAGTCGGCCGGCCAGGACGTCGATGGCGGCTGCGGGCAGTTGCGCGCACGGGCGCTGGGTGCCGCTGGCCGGATGGCGCCGGCCAGCGCAGGTTGACGCTGCGGTCGCGGCGTCGCGCTGCACGGAAGAGACCGGATCGAAAGCCGACAGCCCGGTGTTCGCAGCCGTAGCCGGCGTGGGATGCGCGGCATGGGCAGTCGCCGCGTCGGCGCAGTGCAGCCGTCGCGTGGCGGAGAATCGCCGGCTGCCGCATCTGCAAGGGCGGCGAGCGCGGGCGGCCCTGGCATGACGCGGGGGGCGGCCTCGGCAAACCCGAAGCGCACGCAGACCTCGACGCCTGCGCCGAATTCCCGATGACAACGATTGCCTGCATGTCGAGCACGGCCGTGATCCCATCGTGACCTCGCTGGCGCGGAATCCGCCCCGGTCTTGCGATGGACGGGTTCATGGCACCTGCATGCCGCAGGTGGAACTGCACGCCGCGGTCGTGGCGCACGAGAACATGCACGATCGTCGAGCGTCCGAGAGTGCCGCGGCAGCGGCGGCGCCGCGCACCGACGGCTTCGCGGTCACCGCGCAATCCAGTGGCCCCGGCCATGCGCCGCACGGCGTGGCGATGCCGGTCGCGCCCCGTGAACGGATCGGTGCACTTGCTTCACGGGACGCCCCGGTTGGCGCGCGGTCCCGCGACCGGGTGCGCGCGCTTGGGCGCAGCGCGCGGCACGCGCGTCCTGACGCGGGAGCCCGAACCACCAGCTGTCGGCACGTCCGGCCTGCCGCCGGATCGCTCGCAGCATCCGCACGACCGTGGCGCGAACGGTCCAGGACCTGCTGGCGTCGACGCCGCCTGGCCGGACCGAGCGGCATCGAGAATCGGCCAGCCTCGCCCCCGATCGCCATGCCGGCGAGCCCGTTCCGTTCGTTCGCGGTTCCTGTTGAGGGAGTCGCGCACCGGCTTCCGATTTCGTGGTCAAGGCCGACGCCGCGGTGCGGTGGGCTTCGACGAAAACGGGAGGGCAGCGTGATGATGCAGGTCGATGCAGGACCCGGATGGGCGCGTCGCGCCGCGATGGTGCTGGGGCTGCTGGTGGGGGCTTCGGCCACCGCCGCACCGGTCACGTGGCGGTTGGTCGGGGTGAGGTTCGCCGACGGCGGCACCGCCACGGGATCGTTCGTCTACGAATCGGCCAGCGACAGTTCTCCCGCGTGGACGATCACGGTCCAGGGTGGCGGCACAGGCAGCTTCCCGCCGCTGACCTACACGCCGTCGAACAGCACCTACTTCGGCTTTCAGGCCCCGGGCGAACCCGGGCGCCGGGTGACGTTCAACCAGATCGGCAGCACGCGCCAGTTGCGGATCACGCCGATTGGGCAGCTCACCGACGCAGGCGGCGCGTTCACGCTGGCGACCAACACGCCCGGTGGCGGGGTCGAGTGCTTCAACTGCACGCCATTCAGGAACGTCGTCGCCGGCTCCCTGATCGCGGAAGACGCGAGCGGCGACGCGCTGCGGTTCGGCGAAATCCTGTTCGATCCGCCCGGCGTGGCCGACACGCCGGCGGAGTTCATCGAACTGGTCGGCGCGCCGAACGCCACCGTGGGTCCCGGGACCTACGTGGTGGGCGTCGATGGCGACGGTCAGCTCGCGGGCAGCGTCCACACCGTGTTCGATCTCAGCGGGCGCACGTTCGGCGGCAACGGCCGGCTGGTCGTGCTGCAGGCCGGGTCGCCGCATCAGGTCGCCGCCGAAGCGACCGTGGTCCAGGGCACCGGGCCGGGATTCGCCGGCCTGCCCGGCTTCGCGGCGGCCGGCGGCGCGAACGGCATCGCGAACGGCTCCAGTACGTTCCTGCTGGTGCGCGCAGTGACGCCGCCGGCACCGGGGGACGATCTCGACACCGACAACAACGGCAGCGTCGACTTCCCGGCGGCCGCCTCCGGCTGGCTGGTCTTCGATGCGGTATCGTCGCTGGACGGCGGGGGCGGCGACATCAGTTACGCGCCGGTCACGTTTTCGCCGGGCGCGGGCGTCGCCCCGGGTGGCCCCGTCACGCCCGCTGCCGGGCAGGTCGGCTATCTGGCTCGCTTCCTCGATCAGCCCGACGATGAGGCGGCCGCCTGGGTGGCCGCCGCGCTGACCGGCGAACTCGTCGCGATCCGGCTGGGCGCCGTGACGCCCCCTTGCTTCATCGGCACCGCGCTCTCGCACATCGGGGCCGCCAACCCCGATTGTCCGGTGAACGTGTTCATCGATGGCTTCGAGCCGTGACCGCGGCGGCGACGCAGCCGTCGGCGGGTCGGATGCCGGGGCGTGGACCTCGTCCGAGCGACCTCGGAATGCAGGGTCCCGGAGGTTGAACGACGCCGGGCCCGACGAACGGGCTCCGTGCGGCGCGGCGCTTGCGAGATCGAGGTCCAGTCCGCAGACTGCACCGCGAAGGTGCCTGGATTCCATCCGCGCGAGGCCGACATGCCGCACACGCAGTTCGTCGCCGTCCTGGGTTTCGTCGTCGCGGCGCTCATGATGTTGCTGGTCACGCAGACCAAAGGCCGCATAGCCTGGCCCCTGTGGATCGCACCGGCGCTGTGCGCGGTGGCCCTGGCGGTGGTGACGGCCTTCGCCGCGGTCGCGCACGGCTTCGACGATTTCTGGCCGCAGGTCACGCAGTCGTGGTGGGGCGTGCAGCACTGGAAGGATCGCCTGATGAGCCTGGCGGTGGCGTTCTTTCTGCTGCAGGATCGCGCCAGGGCCGCCGGCATGAAGTCGGAGGTCTGGGTGGTGCTGGTCATCTTCACCGGCAGCCTCGGGCTGCTGCTGATGCTCGCGCGAACGCTGTATCGGGAACGCTGGCAGGCTGCGGCAGCGGCGGACTGAGTGGTCCCGCGACCCGGCCGCGTCGACGAAGCCGCGACATGCGGCGCGATCCCGCCAGGCCCCCGATGCCCCGGCTGCTGCAGCACGGCCGGCTGCGGACCGGGTCGCAGACAGCCAGGGGTGGACATCCGATAGCATGGGTCGTCCCCGACGCGAGCGATCGCCCGATGGAGCACGCCATGCCTCGCGCCGTCCGATTCGCCGCCGCGAGCGTGTTGCTGGTCGCGCTCGGCGGCTGCGGCTACGACGACACGCCGCAGGCGATGAAGGTGATCGACGGCGAGACGGGCCGCCTGCTGTATGCGCGCACGCTGATCGAAGCCGCGGATGCGGTCGTTGCGGGCACGCCGCCGGATGCTGCGGCCATCGCGGCGATCGAAGATGCCTACGAGATGAGCCGGACCGCCTACGTCGAGATCCTCCGCTGCGAGGACGACGGGGTCTGCCGGCGCTCGAGCCTGTCGGCGGTCTGCGCCGACGCCGATCGGCTGGTCGCGGCGCGGCGCGCGCTGGCGCCGTACTCGGACCTGCTCGCCGTGCATGAGTCGCTCGCCAGCGGCCTGCCGTTCGACGCCGACCGGCTGCGCGCCGCGGTCGCGAAGGCGCGTAGCGACGGTGAGGTCAGTCCGTTCGAGCAGGACCTGCTGCTGCTGGCCGGCGCCGGCGCGGCGTTCCAGGAACTGCGCGAGGCCACCCCGGCCGGCGGGCAGGATGCGGAGCGCCGCCGAGAGCAGCGGGCGATCGACGCGTTCCGGCAGCGCTGCGCGGGGGGATGAACCGGGCCGGGCGCGGTCCGCCGCCGCCGCGGCGCCACCGCGCCCGGACCGCACCGTCATCGGTCACCGCCATTACGGGATTGCAGGCCTTAGGACGTAGAGATCGGTTGGGCGGGCTGGTCCGCACCGAGGGGGAGCGATGGTCACCATGCGTGCGTTGCTGCTGTGCGTGCTGCTGTCGGCGTGTGCGATGCCGGTGGCGGCGCAGTCGAACTTCAACGTGCAGCCGGGCACCTCCGGCGCCTGGTTCGACCCGGCGAAGGATGGCCAGGGATTCCTGCTACAGATCCTCGATGCGCGCACCGCGCTCACGGTCTGGTACACCTTCGATCCGCAGGGCAACCAGGCCTATCTGGTCGGCGTCGGCGAGATCCAGGGCAACCGGATCGTGATGACCAACCTGTCGCGCACGCGCGGCGCGCGCTGGGGCGCCGCGTTCGATCCCGCGCAGGTGGTGCGCGAGGACTGGGGTGACATCACGTTCACCTTCTCGAACTGCGATCGCGGCACCGTGGTTTACACGCCGGGGACCAGCGGCTGGCCGGCCGATACGCTGAATCTCCAGCGCCTGACCGCGCCGCGCGGCATCGGATGCAGCAACGCCGCAGCCGCGGCCGCGCCGAAGTTCCTGCAGGGTGCGATCACCGGCGCCTGGTTCGATCCGCGGCGCGACGGCGAGGGCTGGCTGGTCGAGGTCATCAGCCCCGACCAGGCGCTCGCGTTCTGGTTCACCTACACGCCCGACGGCCGCCAAGCGTGGATCGGCGGGCTCGGCCGCATCGTCAACGGCACGATCATCGTCGACCAGGCCACGCAGCCGGTCGGCGGACGCTTCGGTCCCGGGTTCAACCCTGCGCAGGTGCAGCGCCGCCCGTGGGGTGCGTTCGCGCTCACCATCACCGGCTGCGGCACGGCCGTCGCATCGTCCTTCGGGCCGACCGACTACCCGCCGTTCGCCTACACGGGTGTGCAGCAGTTGAGCAGCATCGCGGGCACGCAGCCGTGTGCGTTCGGGGTGGGCGCATTCGGCATCTCGGGCACGATCCGCGCGCCCGGTGGCAGTGCGCTGGATGGCGATGTGAACGACCCCAGCACGCCGAATCGCGACAACGACGATTTCACCCAGGCGCAGCAGATCCCGAACCCGACGGTCGTCCAAGGGTTCGTGACACGCGCGGCGACCGGTCGCGGCGGCGACCGGTTCGCGGCCGCGAGCGACGAGTTCGACGTCTATACGACGACCCTTGTTGCGGGTCAGGAAGTGCGGCTCGCGATCGCGGACCACGATGCGGCGCGGCCGGACGCAGTGGATCTCGATCTGTATCTCTTCCGGGCGGGCGACACGGCGAATCCGGTGGCGGCCAGCGAAGGGACCGGCCGGCTGGAATCCGTGCGCGTACCGGCAACGGGCTCCTACTTCGTGGTCGTGGTCGGGTTCTCCGGTGCGTCGAACTATACGTTCGCAGTGCAGAACACGTCCGCCGCGGCGGCAGTCCCGGCGTCGATGAACGCCCTGCAGCCCATGCGGACCGATTCGATCGTGGCCGAACTCGCCGAGCCGCCGGGTGACGACCCGATTCGCAATCGCGATCTTGCCAAGGCGGGCCTCCTGCGCGTCGGGCTCGACGCCAGGCTCGGCGCCCTGGGGCAGCCGTTGCTGGTGGAACTCGGTTCGATGGAGCAGCGGGCGAAGGCGTTCGCACGGCTCGGAAAGTCAGCCGTGGTCGGCTCGTCGCTCAGGCTCTACAGCGACCCGGTGTTGCGCGAGCGCTACGAAGCAATCCGCTTCGTCAAGGCGTTGCGCGGGCAGTCGGCGTTCCGGAGCGCGGACCCCAACTACCTGTTCCGCGCCAGCGCCGTGCCCAACGATCCTGGCTACAGGCTGCAGTGGCACTATCCCCTGATCAACCTCGAACAGGCGTGGGACATCACGACCGGCAGCGCGAACGTGGTCGCCGCGGTGCTCGACACCGGCATCGTGCCTCATCCTGACTTCGGGCCCAACCTGCGGTATCCACTCGGCCAGGACTTCATCTCCAGCCCGTTGGCGTCGCTCGATGGCGACGGCATCGATGCCATCGCCGACGATCCGGGCGACCGCAGCGAACCCGACGGCAGTTCGTCCTTCCACGGTACCCACGTGGGAGGAACGATCGGCGCGGCGACCAACAACGGCGCCGGCGTGGGTGGTGTCGCGTGGAACGTGCAGTTGATGCCGGTGCGCGTGCTCGGCCAGGGCGGCGGTACGCTGTTCGACATCACCCAGGGCATCCTGTGGTCGGCGGGCCTGCCCAACGCGAGCGGTCGCGTTCCGGCGCAGCGAGCCGACGTGATGAACCTCAGCCTCGGCAGCCTCGGGCCCTGCCCGCAGACCTATGTCGACGCGGTGGCTCGCGCGCGCGCCGCCGGCACCATCGTGGTCGCTGCCGCGGGCAACGAGTCCACGAGCGAGCCCTCGCGGCCGGCCGCGTGTCCGGGCGTGGTATCGGTCAGTGCGATCGATCGCGTGGGTCGCCTTGCACCGTACTCCAACTTCGGCAGCACGATCGACGTCGCGGCGCCGGGCGGCGACGCCTCGGCCGACCTTGATGCCGACGGTCTCGCGGACGGCGTGCTGAGCCTGCATGCCCGCGGCGAGCAGACGCAGCGGAGCCCGAGCTTCGTGGTGCTGCAAGGCACGTCGATGGCTGCGCCCCATGTCGCCGGCGTGGTGGCCCTGATGAAGGCCGTCAACCCCGGACTCCGGCCCGACCAGTTCGACGCGTTGCTCGCGACCGGCGCGATCACCATCGACCTCGCCAACAACGGGCCCAGCGTGCGCGACGACTTCTACGGCTACGGCGTGATCGACGCCTTCAGGGCGGTGGCGGAAGCGCGCCGACTCGCCAGCGCGGCTGCCATCCCGCCGGCGCTGTCGGTGCAGCCGGCGACCCTCGACTTCGGGGACAACCTGTCCTCCGCGACGTTGACCGTCGGCAACGCCGGCCAGGGCGTGCTCAGCGTCAGCGGCGTGACCGCCAACCGAGGTTTCGTGAGCGTGGCACCGTTGCAGGTGAACGCCCAGGGTGTCGGCACATACCGCGTGTCGGTGGACCGGGCGGGTCTCGCGACCGCTGCCTATCGCGGCGAACTGCGTGTCACGTCCTCGGCGGGATCGGCCACGGTGAACATCGGACTTCGCGTCGGCCCGCAGGCGCCGGGCAGCGTCGGGACCCTGTATGTCCTCGTCGTCGATGCCACCACAGGGGTCGTGGTGCGGGAGCAGCGCGTCGAACCGGTTGCCGGCAGCTACACGTTCTCGCTCGGCGGCAATCTGCCCGGCGAGTACTTCGTTTTCGCCGGGTCGGACATGGACAACGACAACTTCATCTGCGACGCCGGCGAATCGTGTGGCGCGTATGCGAGCCTCGCACAGCCTTCGCGCGCCGTCGTGGGTGGGGCCAGCCTGTCGTTGCCGCCCTTCCCGGCGGCCGGCGACACCGACGCACTGGATGGCGCGCCGGCTGCCGCACCGGCTGCGGCGGCCAAGCGCACCGCCGTCGGTGTCGGAGTGCCGTTGCGCCGGTCCAGCGACCACGGTCAGTGAGCAGGGCGCCGATGGCGCGGCGCAAGTCGTCCTCTCGTTCGCCGCCGGGACGAGCGGCGCCACGCGGCAGCCGACCGCCGGCTGCCCGCCCCGCAATCGGCGCCACGACCCACCCTGCGCGCGCCCGCGGGTCCCATTTCGGCTCGCGAGGGTGGATACTGCGCGGATGACCGACCCGCAGCCCACCCGCAAGCCCAAGACCCAGATCGTCGTCGTCGGTGGCGGGGCGGGAGGCCTCGAACTGGTGCGGCGCCTCGGCGCGCACTTCGGGCGCGAGGCGTTCGACATCATCCTGATCGAGCGCAACCACACCCACATCTGGAAGCCGCTGCTGCACGAGGTCGCGGCGGGCTCGCTGGATGCCAACCTCGATGAAGTGGGCTATCGCAGCCACGGCCACCGCTGGGGCTACCGCTTCTTCCTCGGCAGCCTGGAGAACATCGACCGCGAGCGCCGGCGCGTGCGGGTGGCTGCGATCCGCGACGAGCGCGGCGAGATCCTGATCGACGCGCACGAGATCCGCTACGACTACCTCGTGCTCGCGGTGGGCGCGATCGCCAACGACTTCGGCACCGAGGGCGTGCGCGAGCACTGCATGTTCCTCGACGACCGCGGGCAGGCCGACCGCTTCCGCCAGCGCCTGCTCGACCACTGCCTGCGCGTGTCCCGTGGGCAGATCGCCGACCCGGCGGCCGACCTGCGCGTCGAGATCGCGATCGTCGGCGGCGGGGCGACCGGCGTGGAACTCGCGGCCGAGCTGTACAACGCCGCCGGCGCCCTGCGCCACTACGGCCTCGAGACCTTCGACGAGAGCCGCTTGCGCGTGACCCTGATCGAAGCCGGGCCGCGCATCCTGCCCGCGCTGCCGGAAAAGCTCGCCGAGGCCGCGCACGCGGAACTCGAGAACCTCGGCGTGCGCGTGCTCACCGGCACCCAGGTCGTCAAGGCGACCCGCGAGGGCGTCGAGACCTCGGCCGGCGAGCGGATCGCCGCCAACATCCGCGTGTGGGCCGCCGGCGTCCGCGGGGCGGAGTTCCTGCGCGACATCGCCGGGCTGGAGACCAGCCGCAGTTGCCAACTGGTGGTCAAGCCCACGCTGCAGACCACGCGCGACGAGCGCATCTACGCGATGGGCGACTGCGCCTGGCTGGTGCCCGAAGGCGAGACGCGCCCGGTGCCGCCGCGCGCGCAGGCCGCGCACCAGATGGCGGCCACCGTGTTCACCAACCTGCGCCGGTCGATCGAAGGCCGCGGCGCGCTCGAACCCTTCGTCTATCGCGACAAGGGCTCGCTGGTGTCGCTGTCGCGCTTCTCGACCGTGGGCAGCCTGATGGGCAACCTGGTCGGCGGGCGGATGGCGGTCGAAGGCCGCCTCGCGCGGCTGGTCTACATGTCGTTGTACCGGATGCATCTGATCGGCATCCACGGCTGGCTCAAGGGCCTCGCGCTGATCGCGATCGGGCGCGTGAACCAGGTGGTGCGGCCGCGCTTGAAGCTGCATTAGCCCGGGGCCTACGGGCCACACGGTAGCCCGCACATGGGTGCAGGTTCGGTCGCCCTGCGCGTGGCCCCGCCTTGACGGCACGATTCCACGGCATAGACTCGGCGCGACGAAGTTACAGGACGTTCGATTCGTGCGTACGACACGCCAAGGAAGCCGGTTTCTCGCAGCGTTACTCGCAGCGCTGCTGTTCTGGCCGGCTGTCGCGGCGGCCTTCCTCGACCGCATCGATCCCGGCGACGAGGTGTCGCTCGACGACGACGAGGGCCTGCTGGTGGTGGCCGTCGACACCGCGGTGGCGCTCGACGGCGTGCGCGTGCGGCGCGACGGCTCGCTGTTCGGCACGGCCAATGTGCGCGATCCCGCGGTGGGGCAGACCTTCGTGCTGTACCGGGTCGCGGCCGGCCGGTATCGCTGGCAGGAAGTGCGGCAGACGCTGTTGGGGTTGAAGTACGACCTGCGCGGCGACCCCTCGTACGAGTTCGCCGTGCGGCCCGGTGCGATCAACTACCCGGGTGATCTGATCTTCCGCTCGCGGTGGGTGTTCTCCGCCACCATCCACGTGTCCAACCGCGGCCTGCGCGCGATGGACTGGCTCGAAGCGAATCATCCCGCGCTGGTCGCACGGCTGCCGTTCCACTACACCGGCCACTATGCGGACCCCTTCCCGGACTTCCTGCGCCAACTGACGCAGGAAATCGGTCGTCCGCCGGTCGACGCGCCGGTCGAGCCGCCGGAGGATCCGCGCCTGTCGACCCACCAGCCGTCCGTCGAGCAGCTGTGGCGTCCGCAGCGACTGCGCGCTGCGCGCCTCTCGCCCGGCGGCGGGCGGCTTGCGCTGGTGACTTTCGAAGCGCAGCGGTGGGCGATCGAACTGATCGACCTGCGGTCCGGGCAGTCCACCGCCCTGCTGCGCACCGACCAGCGGATCGCCGACGTGGACTGGTCGGGCGACGCGGCGCTGGTGTTCGCGCTCGGCGACACTGCGTGGGAGCACGAGGTGAACGTGGTGCTGGTCGAGGAGGTTGCCGGCGCCGAGGGGCCACGTTACCGACGCATCACCCTGCCGGTGCCGGGCGGGGTGGTCGACGTGCTGCCGGACCAGCCCGGCCACATCCTGTTCGGCACGCGCGACGCGAAAGGTGGACTGGCGGTGCACCGGGTCGAACTGGCCGCCGACGACACGCGCTCGCGCAGCCGCTACCGCGACGCGCGCCGCATCGACCCCGCGGTGCCCGGCGCGGCGGCGTGGTTCGCCGACGCCGCCGGCGAACTGCGGCTGGCGATGGCGCTTCGCGGCGAACAGTTGCTGCTGGTGCACCGGGTGGGCGATGCGATGACCGAAGGCTATGCGCTCGATCCTGCGCTGGACTTCCAGCCGCTGGGCCTGTCGGCGGATGGCCGTGCGGTGGTGGGACTCAGCGACCATGGCCGTGCGCAGAAGGAGCTCGTCGAGTACGACGGCGCCACCGGCAAGATCACGCGCACGCTGCACAGCCGCCCCGGGTCGGACCTGATCGGCGTGGAGTTCGGGCCCGGGCACCAGCCGATCGGCGCCCGCTACCTGCGCGAGGGACAGGTCGCGACCGAGTACTTCGACGCCGGCCAGGCCAAACTCGCCGCACGCATCGCGCGTGCGTTTCCGGATCGCTCGGTGTCGGTCATCGATCGCGATCGTGCCGGCAGCACCTTGCTGTTGATGGTCACCGCCGCCGACGACCCCGGCACGCTCTACGCGCTCGACCTCGCGCGCAACGAAGCGCAGGTGGTGGCGCGCGCGATGCCGTGGCTGGAAGGCCTGGAACTGGCGCAGGCGGCGGTCGTGAAGGCGAACGGCGCCGACGGCATCGCACTGGAGGGCTTCCTGACCCTGCCGCGCCACGCGTCGACCCCGGTGCCGCTGGTGGTGATGCCGCACGGCGGGCCGGTCGGTGTCGCCGATACGCGTCATTACTCGCCCGACGTGCAGTTCCTCGCCGGTCTCGGCTATGCCGTGCTGCAGGTCAACTTCCGCGGCTCCTATGGCTACGGTCGCGCGTTCCGCGAGGCGGGCAAGCGCCGGATGGGCACGCTGATCGAGGACGACATCGACGCGGTGCTGCGCGCCGCGCTGGCGACGCATCCGCTGGATGCCTCGCGGATCTGCGCGGTCGGCGAGAGTTATGGCGGTTACTCCGCCCTGATCTCGTCGATCCGCTGGCCGGAGCGCTTCCGCTGCGCGGTGTCGATCTCCGGCGTCAGCGACCGATTGCTGCGCTTCACCGCCAGTGACGGCTCGCGCACGGCCGAGGGCCGCGCCGCGATCGAGGAGGTGCTCGGCGATCCGGAAACCGAGGGTGAGGCGATGCGCGAGCAGTCGCCGCTGTACCGCGCGCGCGAGCTCCGCGCGCCGGTGCTGCTGGTGCACGGCCGCGAAGACCTGCGGGTCGACTTCGAGCATGCGCGGCGCCTGCAGCGCGTGCTCGCGCTGCTCGGCCGGCCTCCATTGACCATCGCGCTGGACCAGGAGGGGCACGGGATCGTGGACCCCGCCACGCGGCAGCGCGCGTGGCATGCGATCGCGACCTTCCTCGGCCGCCACCTCGGGCGA
This sequence comes from Ottelia alismoides, assembly GCA_037367405.1. NCBI lineage: Eukaryota > Viridiplantae > Streptophyta > Magnoliopsida > Alismatales > Hydrocharitaceae > Ottelia > Ottelia alismoides. Next base: position 5,957 of record JAZKJV010004673.1, on the reverse strand, counting down.
TCCGAAGCGCCTGCGGCGGATGTCGCGGCCGCCGCCGCCGGCGCGCCGTGAGCAGCGCGCATCGACGTCAGTCGCGTGTGCCCGGCTGCACGTAAGGCACCGGCGCGAACAGACGCCGCTCGGCGCCGCGCGGGTCGGCCTGCACCCGTGGCGTGCGGTCGAAGATCATCGCCTCGCGGCGCGCCAGCCCGTATCGCGGCCAGCGTGGGCGGTCTTCGGCATTCGGATCGCCGGTGCGGGCGAAGGCGATCAGCGCGTCGGCCATCGCGTCGGCGATTCCGCGCGCCTCGGTGGCGGCGTCGCGGGTGTAGGCGCTGGCCGCGAGGTTGCCGAACAGCAGTGTGATGTCGAGCGTGTGCGGGCTGCGCCAGCGGCCGCCGTCGGCCGGCGTGCGCCAGTGCACGTAGTAGACCCAGGTCGGGCCGGCCTGCGCGGCGCGGCGGTCGGCCGCGAGCAGCATGCTCTTCCAAGAGCGCGCCGCGGTGCTGGCGGCGAAGAACACGTCGCTCGGCGTGGCGTCGGGGTACCAGTGCCGGTAGCGCGCGACGATCGCTGCGGCGTCGAGGTCGCCGAGGAACGCGGCCACGTGGCGCTGCAGCGCTGGCGCGACGCCCGCCCAGTCGAGCGTGAAGGTCGACGGGTCGGCCGCACCGATCAGGCTGGTGGTCTCGTCGCGCACGTTGCCGAGTACCATCGGCAGCGCGCGCGCCGCGGGCGGGGCGTCGGGTTCGAAGGGATCGCGCGGCAGCATGCGGCCGTCGACCACCGGCGCCCACGACTCGCCGGCAAAGGCCGCAGCCAGCGTCACGGTGGGCAGCGCGTCCAGCGCGGCGCGCACGCGCGCGGGATCGTCGGCATCGATGCCGAGTCGCGCCAGCACCCGCCGCGTGGTGCGCCGCGCGGCCTGTCGCGTGCGGCCCGTGATCTGCTGGCCGCTCATCGTCCACGCACGATGGAACAGGCCCTGCGCCTGCGGCATCGCCATCAGGGTGGCGATCTTGGCGCCGCCACCCGATTGTCCGAACACCGTCACCCGCGCGGGGTCGCCACCGAGTCGCGCGGCATGCGCCTGCACCCAGCGCAGGGCCAGCAGCAAATCGTGCTGGCCGGTATTCACCATGCCGTCGAAGCGCGAATCCCCGAGCGCTTCGAGATCGAGGTAGCCGAAGCCGTTGAGACGGTGGTTGACCGTGATCACGACGACGTCCCCGCGCGCCGCGAGGTGGCGCCCGTCGTACAGCGGATGGTTGACCGTGCCGTGCGCGAATGCGCCGCCATGGAAGTAGACCAGCACCGGGCGGCGCTGCGCGTCGAGGCCTGGGGTCCAGACGTTGAGGGTGAGACAGTCTTCCGAAGACGCCAGCCCCACGGCCTCGCCCCCTGCCGGCTGCTGGGGCGAGATCGCAGCGAACGCGGTCGCATCCCGCACACCCGCCCAGGCGGCGGGCGGGCGCGGCGCGGCGAAGCGCGCGGCGGCGGTGTCGTCGCCATAGGGGATGCCGAGGAACACGGCCACCCCCTCGATCCATCGTCCGCGCACGCTGCCGGTGTCGAGCGTGACCTGTGGCGCGGTGTCGGATGCCTGCGCGGCCGTCGAGACCGCACAAAGCAGCCCCAGCGCGAACACGGTCGACGCGAACGCCCGGCGCCGCGCGCCGCGCGCCGGCGGATACGGGATACTGTCCACCATCGGGGCCTCTGCGCGGACGCGCGCCGCCTGCTTTCGACACCGCATCTTAAGCGAGACGGTCGCAGCGCCGGCCCCGTCGGGGATCGGCGCGACGGCACCGCCGTCGATTCATGCGACGCCGCGTGGGGCTATGCTCGCCGCATGGACAGCGCGCCGTCCCCGCCGCAAGCCGATCCGACGGTCCACTGCGCGAGCTGCGGTGCGCGGTTGCGAGGTCCGTGGTGTTCGGCGTGCGGCGAGAAGCGGCGCGAGCCGGGTGACCTGCGTCTGGCGCACCTGTTGGGCAGTGCAGTCTCGGCGCTCACCAGCGCCGATGGTCGCCTGTGGGGTTCGCTGCGCGCGCTGATCCTGCGGCCGGGCGTGCTGACCGCGGACTGGGTCGCCGGCCGGCGCCGCACCCGGCTGGAGCCGGTCGTGCTGTTCCTGCTGTGCAACGCGGTGTTCTTCCTGCTGCAGCCGCTGATCGGCTGGAACACGCTGACCACCGACTGGCAGGCGCACCTGGGCGGGCAGGCCTACAGCGCGCTGGCGCGCGAGTGGTTCCTGCCGCTGATGCCGCGCGAACGCGAGGCCCTGGACGCCTACGTCGTGGCGTTCAACGCCCACGCGGCGACGCGCGCCAACGGGCTGGTGATCGTGATGGCGCCGATGTTCGCCCTCGGATCGTGGCTGCTGTTCCTGCCGCAGCGCCGCGAGTTCGCGGTGCACCTGGTGTTCGCCCTGCATTTCGTGGCGTTCTGGTTGCTGTGGATGACGGCCTCGCTCGGCGCGGCGGCGATCGCGGTGCGCGGGTTCGGATGGGCGGTGGAGGATGCCACGCTGGACGATGCCACCACGGTGGCCATGCTCGCGATCAGCGCCATCTGGCTGGGGCTCGCGGCGCGGCGGGCGTTCGGCGGCCGCTTCGCGATGCTGCGCGGCATGCTGCTCGCGCTGGCGATGATCGGCGTGCTGCAGGCCTATCGCGCGTTCCTGTTCCTCGCCGCGTTCGCGACGACCTGACGCAGCTGACCGCGCGTCCAGCGGACGCCCGGGCATCGAAGGCCGGCGCACTGCTCCGGTGCGCCTGACGGGACCCGGCGGGCATCGGGTTTAGGATCGGCGTTCCGCACCCGCAGGAGGCTCGGATGGACCTCACCCGCTTCATCGCCGACGTGCCCGACTTCCCGCAACCCGGGATCCTGTTCCGCGACGTCTCGCCGCTGCTCGCCGACGCCGCCGCGTTCGGCGCGGCGGTGCACGCGCTCGGCGCGGCGGCGGCTGACCTCGAGGCCGACCTGGTCGCCGGCATCGAGGCGCGTGGCTTCATCTTCGGCGCTGCGCTGGCGAACCGGCTCGGCCGCGGGTTCCTGCCGGTGCGCAAGCGCGGCAAGCTCCCGGGCGAAGTGCACCGCGCGAGCTACGCGCTCGAATACGGCGAGGACGTGCTGGAGTTGCGCGCCGGCATCGTGGCGGCGGGCGCGCGCGTGCTGCTGGTCGACGACGTGCTCGCCACCGGCGGCACGCTGGATGCGGCGCGGCGGCTCACGCAGGCCGCCGGCCTGGTGGCGGTCGGTGCGGTGGTGCTGGTCGAACTCGAGGCGCTCGGCGGGCGCGCGCGGCTCGGTACGGCGCTGCCGGTGCGCTCGGTGCTGCGCTACTGACGAGCGCGTCGTCCTGCCGCATGCAGGGCTGGGCTCAGGGCTCGAATCCGTTGGTGAAGATCAGCGGCGACACCGCGACCACCTCGCGGCACGCCGAGAACTCCGAGACCTCCAGCCCTGGACCGTTGCCGCGCGTGCTGAACGCGCGGGGCCATGGCGGTGACGAACCGCCCGGGCTGCAGCGCCACGTTGGCCAGCGTGAACGCCGCGTTGCCCTGGGCGTTCGTGTTGGCGTTGACGAAACAGCGGGACGCCGCCGGAAAGCAGGGGCGTGCGGCCTCCTCCGAAGCCGGACGGATGGCAGGCGTCGTTGCTGAAGAAGAACGATCTCGTGGGCCGTTCCGGGCCGGCCCGAAGCGTGCCCGAGATCGAACCGGCACCTCCGCCGGGTGCGACCTCCGCGGCCGTCAGCACGGGCGCATTGAGCAATTCGTTCGGACCATCGTCGGCATCCAGGGGATCGTTCGGCGTGGGGCCGACCGGTGCCAGGTCGACGTCGAGCGCAGCGTTGTCGGAAACCGGCAAGCCGTACAGATCGACGATCGCCGTCCCCTCGATCAGCACGCCCGAACCACCGTTGAACCCGATGCTCGGCAGCCCCGGCGGGATCGAGGGATAGCCACCCGCGGCGGCGTGCCCGACGAAGGAGCCGCTCACATGCAGGCCGTGCAGCCCGTTGCCCGCGGGCAGCCCGAAGATGGTCGCGCCGAGGGCGTTGCGATTGAGCAAGGCCGGGCCAGGCCCGGCGCCCTCGACGCGCACCCCGGACGCGCCGTTGCCCGAGATCGCGTTCTCGACGATGCGGTTATTGGCGACCCGGGCCCGAGGAAGATGCCGTGGCGCCCGTTCGGCACCACGCCCGTGCCGCGTGCATCGAGTCCGATGTAGTTGTTGCGGATGCGGTGGTTGCCCGAGGGTCCGACGGCGACGTCGAAGCCGATGCCGATGCCGTCCACCGCGTTGCCGGAGATCACATTGCGGAACGCAGGCGTCGGTGACGCCGAACCGCCGCTCTCGAACACCTGTTCGCCGACGATGTTGGCACTGCTGAATCGCCCGAACACCAGCGCCGGGCGCGCCAGCCCCCGCCGTTGCCCGCGGCGACCAGGCCGGCGGCGTCGGTGCCGATGTGGCAGCCCCGGATGCGCACGCCGCCGACCGGGCACTGGAAGCATCCGGGCAGGTCTCTTCGCCCATCGAGATCGCGGCGCCGGCCCATCGGTTGATGGCAAGCCCGGCAAACGTCGACCCGGATCCCGCGCACTGGGCGGAGGGCGGGATGCCGGCGCCGACGACGAAGGCATCCGCGGCACCGGCCAGGCTGCCGTCGATCTCGATCAGGATCACGGCATTGCTGCCGTTGGGCAGCGTATTGGGCGACGAGCCCGGTTGCGAGTAGCCGTCGAACTCGATCGGGATGTTGATTCGCGGCAGCGGGGACGTCGGGCGGATGCTGCGCACGCCGCTGCCCGGGATGTCGAAGACGATGCGGTGCCCGGCGCAGGTGGCGATGTCCTGCGCGGCATTCGCCGCCTGCATCGCCGCGCGCAGGCTGCCGGGCCCGCTGTCGGCGACGCTGGTCACCGTGAAGGTCGTCGCATCGGCTGCCGCCGCTGCCAGCAGCGCGATGCCCGCCACACAACGCCGTGCCAGCATGTCGTGGTCCTCCGCCCGCGGCTGAACGTGGCAGCCCCATGTGGAGCACCTACACCGTCCGGTGCCGGGATCGGACAACCGCAGCCGGCGCGCCGACATGGCGGCGCGCCGGCGGCTGCCCGTCAGAAGCCGCGATCGCCCGACAGGATCCCGCCCAGACCGCCCAGCACCGAGCCTTCGTCGCGGCTGCCACCCTTCTGGAACGCGGCCATCATCATGCGGCCGGCGAGGCGCGAGAACGGCAGCGACTGCACCCACACGTGGCCCGGGCCCTTGAGTTCGGCGAAGAATACGCCTTCGCCGCCGAACAGCATCGACTTCACGCCGCCCACGCTGCGGATGTCGAAGCCGACCGAGTCGGTGAACGCGACCACGCAGCCGGGTGTCGACGTGCAGCACCTCGCCGGCGGCGAGTTCGCGCTCGACCACGGTGCCGCCCGCGTGCATGAACACCGTGCCGTCGCCTTCGATCTTCTGCATGATGAAGCCCTCGCCGCCGAACAGCGCGGTGAGCACCTTCTTCTGGAAGTAGATCCCGATCGAGGCGCCGCGCGCGGCGCACAGGAACGAGTCCTTCTGGCAGATGATCCGCCCGCGGTAGTTGGTCAGGGTCAGCGGGATGATGGTGCCGGGGTAGGGCGCGGCGAACGCGGCCTTGGCCTTGCCGCCGCCGGCGTTGGAGAACATCGTGGTGAACAGGCTCTCGCCGGTGATCACCCGCTTGCCCGCCGACATCAGCTTGTCGACGAAGGACCCACCCTGGCCGGAATGCGAGCCGTCGCCGAACACGGTTTCCATCTGGATCGCGGCGTCCTTGTACATCATCGCGCCGGCTTCCGAGACCACGCTTTCGCCCGGGTCGAGTTCGATCTCGACGAACTGCATGTCCTCGCCGTAGATCTTGTAGTCGATCTGGTCGGACTTGCGCAGGCCGGTCGGCGGCGGGGCGGCCGGCACCAGCGCGCCGA
>JAZKJV010004672.1:0-41646 GCA_037367405.1 Ottelia alismoides | reverse complement strand
TGGCTGGTCAAAGTGGACTCGTTTTCAAGCGGCGCTGACCGGCGCGTCGTCGGTTGTCCAGGTGATCCCATCAACATCGTCGCCGGATGAGTGCTGAGCGGTCGCGGACCGTTTTTCTTCGCCGAAGAGTCCGCGCAGCGCCGCGATTTGCTTTTCGATTTTTCCGACTGCTCGCGCAGCTGTTCGACGGTGCTGGCGTAGCGGTTGGCGAGCGAGACCTGGTTTTGCACCGACTCTTCGATTTGCTGAATCGCTTGGTTGACTTGGGTGATGCCGGTGTCTTGCTCGGTGCAGGCTTGGCAGATGCCGTTCATGATTCCATGAACCGAGGTGACTCCTTGCAAAAGCTCGGAGATGAGTTCGTGGCCGCGCGTGCTCATCGAGGTGCCGGCGGTGATTTTGTTTTTCACTTCGCCTACGACGGAGTCCATCGAGCTTGTCGTCTCTTTGACGATGGTCTGTACCTGCTCGGCGCTGTCGGTGAGAAGGTGGATGCTCGAGCGAACACTGGTGACCGCTTCTTGCCCTTTGACCGCGAGCTGCTGGCAGTCGACCGTCGTGTCGAGCGCCGTCTTCGATGCGGTATTGGTTTTTTCGGTCATGGTCTGAATCTCAGACATCGCGGTGGCGGTGGCTTGTGTTGATGATGAGGTCTGCGTGTTCGAGGCGGCGAGCGATGTCGCATTGCCAAGCATCGAGCGACTGGCGCTATTCATCCGCCAGCGCCTCGTAAACGCTGGCCGTGAATTCGTGACCTGAGCCTTGAAGTCCTGAATCCGTTGGACGATGACGCCCTCGCCTTGCTTGAAGGCATCGAGTTGCGACTCATCGCCGGTGAGGAGATAGCCCCTGACGCCATTTTCAAGATTCAGCATCATGCGCAGAACAACATTGTAGTTTTGAACGGTCAGTTTCGAGTGTTCGAGGTTCTCTTGCGAGCGGTGTTGGCTGTCTTGGCTGACGAAGACGAGGCCTCCGGTCACGACCAGCATGAATGACCAGAGAAAACAGATTCCGAGGATTTGCTGCTTGAGAGTCAAGTTCATCGCGCGACACCCTTTGTTCTTGCTCGCTTCATCGGATTTTCCGAGCCGTTACTGAAGTTTGCAGGTCTGGACGTAGGTCCTTCCTTGTGTAAACAAGCCAAACCTCCGGGTTGACCTTGACCGTCTTGGCCACAGGGCAGTACCTAACCTCATCATGGCGACAATCTGGCATCTGAAAAAAGGCTCTGAAAAGAAATTCCGCTTCGGTCACCCTTGGGTCTTCTCCAATGAGCTGGCGCAAAGCCCCAAAGGCATCCGCCCCGGCGAGCTGATCGAGCTTCGCGATTTTAGCGGCGCCTTTCTGGCCCACGGCTATGGGCATCCGAACTCGCTGATCTCGTTTCGCACGCTGGGTTTGCGCGAAAGTCAAACCATCGATACCGACTTTTTCTTTGAGCGCATACAAACAGCGGCCCGGGTTCGGGCTTTGGCCGGAGTCGCGAACGAAAGTCACCGCCTGTGTTTTGCCGAGGGCGACCGTCTTCCGGGGCTGGTCATCGACCGCTTCATTCTCAGTGAAGGTCAGGCTCAAGTCTTCGTCATCCAGTCATCGACCGCCGGAATGGACCTGCTTTTGGCAACAGTGTTCACGGCACTCGAACGCCTGGTCGCGGACGAACACCAACGCACCCCCGAAGCATCGCCGTCTTGGGCGAATACGGCGTTGATTCTCGCCAACGACTCGAAATCGCGGCTGATGGAAGGATTGACGGCGGACCCGAAAAAGGTCATCAAAGACTTCTCGGGCTTCAGCCCGGAAAACGCCCGTCTCAAAATTCAGGCTGGCTTACCGGAAAAGAAACCCCTGGCGATGGTCGCCGATCTGATCGGCGGGCAAAAGACCGGATTCTTCCTTGATCAACGCGCCAATATCCAAATCGTCTCGCGTTTCGCGCAAGAAGTCTTGGCGGCAAAACGTGAGATCCGGGTTCTGGATCTTTGTTGCTACATCGGCCAATGGGGCACGCAGCTGGCGAATCTGGCGTCGGCACAAGGCAAGAGGGCCCAGGTGACACAGGTTGACGCCTCGACGCATGCTTTGGAAATCGCCGCGAAAAATGTCGAGGCCCACGGCGGCCTTGCCGAACCTCTCAAGCTCGACGTCGTCGGCGGCGGACTTGATCGTCTCGAGCCCCGGGCTTACGACATCGTGATTTGCGATCCTCCGGCCTTCATCAAAAAGAAAAAAGACCTGCCGACGGGGGCCCAAGCCTATTACAAGATGAACCGCGACGCCCTCCGCAAGACCGCGCCCGGCGGGATTTTCGTTTCCTGTTCCTGCTCAGGGCTCTTTACCGAAGAGGACTTTCGCGGCATGCTCGCGCGGGTCGTGCAGAGTTCGCCGGTGGAGGTGCGTTGGCTTGCGCGCGGCGGCCACAGCCCGGATCATCCGCAGCGCCCGGAATTCCCTCAGGGCACTTATTTGAAATCTTGGATCGGAGTCGGTTTATGAGAGACTGGATGCGCCCTCTGGTTTTAGCCCCCTTGTTAGTGGTGAGCGGCTGCGCCTCGAGGCCGGCGGACCGTTCGGAGTTCGCTCTCTCCAAGCATGCGGTTGATGGATCAAAAGAGACCTTCCAGCCCCGGCCCGATTACCTGCAGATGGTTCTGCCGTATCCGCCGGTCCGCGAGCTCTTTGAGGAATTCGCGAACCAGCCGTCAGCGCCCAGCCTCAAGAATCGCGGGGAGGCGCATATCACGGTGATCACGCCGCCCGAATTCGGGCTTCTGGCGAAGGCCATCTCGATCAACGAGGTCAACGAGATTGCTCAGGCTGAAAAGATCCAAAATGCCCGCATCGAGCCTGTTTGTCTGGGTTCCGGGCAGGCAATCGTCGACGGCCGTGGTGAGAGAACGTATTTCGTGGTGGTGCGCGCTTTGGATCTGCTGCGCATTCGCGCGCGGATTTATGATCGTTATCTGAAAAACGGCGGGACAGTCGGCGTCTTCGATCCGAACCATTTCTATCCGCACATCACCTTGGGATTTACCAGATCGGATCTTCATGAGCAGCAAGGAGTGATCAAAGGCGAAAACTCCTGCCGCTATTCACTGAAGTTAAAGAACTAAGGCGCTTCCCAGCCCGGAAACTTTCCGGACCGGGGGCTGAACCGAGTTTGCTTAGCGGTTCGGGTGGGTGACTTCGCCGTAGCGCACACCACCGGCTTCGACGTAACCGTCGGGACGCTTATGGCGGGGATCGGCGTGGACCCAGTGCAAAAGGCCGCCGCCGCGGTCCCAGATGAACTGGCCGCCGATCGATTGTTTCTGGCCGACTTCAACCGGAATGCGATCGCAAATATCGATATTATAGACAACCAATACTTGGGTGCCGTTGGCGAGTGCGACAACCCATTTCTGATGCTGTAAACCTTGGGTGTCATCAGGAAGAACGCGAACCACTTCGACGTCCGTCACTTCGACGTAGTTGAGACCTTGACCGTTTTCGATGGCTTGTCCGACGGCTTGCTGGCCATCGGGGAGATCTTGAGAGCCTCTGTTGGAGCCTCTATTGGAGCCTTGGCGGGAATCTTTGTGGCCGTAAAACGCTTCACTCACATCGGCCGAAGGTGCCTCCGCTTTCGTGGCCAGCGGCGCGAGTGTCATACCGAGAACAGGAATCAGTGTCAGGAGCAATTTCGAGCGAATTGCCAGAGCCATCGGTCCCCCTTGAATTGGTTGTGGCTTGGCTCTAGCAATGCTTTCTCAATAAGACAACCTCGTTCCGCGACTGATCAGGTAAAAACTGCCACGCTTAATCGTTCGCGAACAAAGAGGAGGCGCGTGACACCGTGTTTTCAGTCCGCTACGCTTTAGTCACAACTCGAGAGGACGGCATGGCAAAGAGCAAGGTATCCAAGGATAAAAGGCCCGTAAAACGCACAACGAAGCGTGAAAGCGCGACTGAAAAAAAGGGTCCGCAGGGAGCCCTAGGGTTCCCGCTCAAAGCGTGGACGTCCGGATTGCGGCGTGCAAAAGGCGCTGAGGCCCGTTCCGGCCGGCGCGGATTTGTTTTTGTCCTCGCCGATAAAGATCCCAAGGCTCTGAAAAAATTACTGACCGGCCATTTGAATAAATGGCAGCTGACGTCGGCCCTTGAGAGCGAGGCGGAAACTCAGCTTTTCCAGGGGGCGAATGGCCCGGTCTGGATTCTGGTGCGCTCGCCGAAAGGCACACGCACGCCCACTGAGTTCAATTTGGAAAAAAGCGGTTATGCGCGCGTCCGCGATCTGTTTGGCGGAGTTTTTCTGCAAATGCTTCCGTACAAACTCGAGAAACTGGTTTTTGAAACCGCGGGTTTGTCGGCGGATGAAGAACGGGCCCTGGTGGTTGGCCTTGAAATCGCGTCTTACTCCTATCAAGAAAACCGCCCGCAAGCGCCCAAGGCGCGCCGCCATCTTCCGAGCCTCTTGATCAAATCCGGCGCGGAAACTCTCACGGCCGAAGCCGTTCGCGAGGCGAGCCAGCTGGGTCTCGCGGTGAACCTCGCAAGGCACTATACCAATTTGCCGGGTGGGGATTTGAACCCGCGCACTTATGCCGAGAGCGTGGTCGAGCTTTTCGATGATTCTAAGACCGTGACTGTCGACGTTTGGCACGGGGATAAGTTAGAGGCGGAACGGATGGGTCTGCTTCTGGCTGTGGGCCGCGGCGCCCTCGAAGGGCCGCGCATGGTTCACTTGAGCTACCGTCCAGCCAATACCAGCGGGCAGGTGCGGCCTTTGGCGCTCGTCGGTAAGGGCGTCACTTTCGATTCCGGTGGCCTCGATATCAAACCGTCCTCCGGAATGCGTCTCATGAAAAAAGACATGGGGGGCTCAGCGGCGGTCGTGGCGCTGGTCAAATGGGCCGAGCTGACGGGACTTGCTCTTCCCATCGATGCCTACATCAGCTTGGCTGAAAACGCCGTCAGCGCGAGTTCGTTCCGCCCAGGTGACGTCTTTGTCGCCCGCAACGGGATGACTGTCGAAATCAGCAATACCGACGCCGAAGGACGGCTGGTGATGGCGGACGCGCTCGATCTCGCAGTCGAAGCTCAACCACAGGCGGTGATCAACGTCGCCACGCTGACCGGCGCGATCAAAGTCGGTCTTGGCGCCGACGTGGCGGGACTCTTTTCGAACAGCGACAATCTCGCATCGATAATGGCAACCGCAGGTCTGAAGCGCGGTGATCTGATGTGGCGCATGCCGCTCGTTCAAGCCTATCGCGGGCAATTGAAGTCATCGGTCGCCGATGTTGCCAACTGCTCCGAAGGCGGCTTCGGCGGCGCGATCACGGCCGCGCTCTTTCTTGAATCGTTCGTAAAAGATGTGCCATGGGCGCATCTCGATATTTACGCATGGAAAGACTCGGCCGGCGGCTGCTACACCGAAAGCGGCGGGAACGGCCAGCCGGTCCAGGCCCTGGCCGAAACCCTCACGCGTCTCGCTGAAGAGAGCGCCGCGAGCGGGCTGGCATGAGCGAATCCGGGCGGCACCGCATTCATCTTCCGCAAGAGGAGCTTCACTTTACGTTCGCGCGCAGCTCGGGAGCCGGCGGGCAGAACGTGAATAAAGTGAATTCGAAAGCGGTGCTGCGCTGGAACGCGGTTTCGAGCCGCGCGCTTCATGGTGGCGTGCGCGAGCGCTTCATGGCGCGCTTCGCAGGCCGGCTGACGGCCGAGGGCGATCTCGTGATCATGAGCGACCGCCATCGTGATCAGGGAAAGAACGTTTCTGACTGTATGGACAAACTTCGCGAGATGCTCGCCTCCATCGCGACCCCGCCCAAAGAGCGGCGCGCGACCAAACCCACATTCGGTTCGAAAATGCGCCGCTTGAAATCTAAACGGGTGCACAGCGAGAAAAAACAAGGCCGCCGCATTCGCGACGATGAGTGATTGATTTAGCCGGCGGCGCGATCGAGCGCGCGGGGCGCGGTCTCGGTGCGATTGTAGAGGCGTTGCGAGTCACGGGTCCAGCGGCGCAGCACGAGTTGTCCGCCGTTGATCTCCAGAAACGGCGTTCCCATCAGCCAGCTGCCGGTGTTGTAGTACTCGGCGCCGTTGGGTAAAAGCGCTTGGCCTGCGTGATGGGTATGACCGAAGACGACGGCGTCAAAGCCGCGTTCAGACAGCTCGATGGCCGACTCGTAAAAAGCCTTATGCTCACCGGGGATGCCGCTGCGTGAACGTTCCCAGAAGAGTTTCGACTTCATTTTCTCGAAGGCGATCCAGCCCTTGTAGAGTGAGGGATGGAGTTTGAGCGCGAAGCCCGCGAACCACGTCAGAAACTCATAGAGCTCCGGGTTTTTCACGAAGAACGGGTCGTAGAGATGGCCGTGCTCGATGCGGATGCGTTTTTCTCCCGACCAAACGTTCAAGAAGGGCGCCATCTTGAAGCCGCCCCAGTCGTTCAAGAAGTTCTCGAGGACGATGTCGTGGTTTCCGATGACATAGTAAATATTGCGGCCGTGCGAGGTGAAGCGCTTCATCGCATGAAAGACTTCTGGCACATCGCGGGCAATTTTCGAGAACGACACTTGCGCGATCTCAAAGCCGTCGCCGTTGATGACGACGTCGTAGTCGTTCTTTTCGGCCCAATGCAGGAACTCGACCATCGGTGATTTGGCCTTCGAAAACGGATTGCCGAGATGGCAGTCCGAGATGATCACGAGATTGCGGTCGTGAATTTCGGTGATCATGCGCTCTTGATCTCGCGCGGTTGCGAGGCTTGCGTGAACTCGGCGCCTTGCAAGATAGCCTTGAGCGAATCGTTCGACGAACCGGCGCGGCCGAGTTCTTTCATCAAGTTGTCGTTGGTGACGCGAATCCGTTTCGATAGTGTCTGCAGCATTTCGAACGCGAAGGTCGGGTCACGGCGGATCTTCAGGAGAAAACCGCCCGGATGAATCACGAGAAGTTTGGTCGGGCCCTTGGCGCGCGCGGTGGCGCTGCGGGGGAGCGACTCAAGCAGCGACATCTCTCCGACGAAATCGCCTTTTTTCAAGTTTGCGAGCAAAACTTCGCCTTTCGGAGATTGTTTTGAGACGGTGACTTCGCCGGAGACGACGACATACATCTCGCGGCTATCGTCTCCCTCGCGGAAGATGATGTCGCCGTCGGCAAGCTCGCACTGTTGTTCCTGGGCAAACTTAAACTGTTCTTCGAGATTCAGCATGCTTACATCTTAGCTCGGCCCCCGCGCGGCCCGCCAGGCCAGGCTTTCAAGCCGGTCGTTAGGCGCGGCCGCCGGAGCTGGTCTTAGGGCCAAGAACCAGTGTTTGGCCTCGTGTTGATTTGGAAGGAAAGAAATGTGATGTCGTGGTTGGGAGGTTTTACATGCAAATAAAAAGCTGTTTAGTCATTGCCCTCGTTCTCTGCTTTTCACCTGTCGCGTGGTCGCAAATGGACACGGCTCAATGCCAGTCTGTAGCTGCAGGAGAGACGATCAAGGTTACGTCCAAGTACCGAGCCGGCGGTGACCCGGTGGTCGTTTCGGTCATTGAAGACGGCAAAGGAAATAAACAAAGTCTTAAATCGTCGACGGCTGGGAGCGATGTGTTTCACAATGGCGAGCAGGTGAGAACGAGTCCGGAGCTTTCCTCGTGGGCGCAAGTGGCTAGGGTCGATCTTTCCAAAATCGACCGGGCCGCGACGTTCAGGGTTTTTCTGGTTTTGGAAAATCACCAATCAATTGGACGTCAATTTTCTGTCGTTTGCATTCGCGCTGCCTGAGTCACTTGTGATTTCATGAGCAGCCATTCGTGCACTTCCTCGGGCCCGCCGCGGAAGGCTATGCGTTCTTGCTCGCGCTCAATGTGACGTTTATAGACGGGATCGTAGTAACGCTCGAGGAGGCGCTCCACCCAGTCAAAGTGTGCATCAAATTGCCCCGAGGCCAAATGCTGGGCCGCCGCGGCCCGCACCATATCAAGAAGCTGGCGATGCTCGGCACCGCCGAGACTTCTCGCGATGGCCTGCAAATTTGTTTCGAGGTCATTTGCCAGTTGCAAGATCTTGGCTTCGTCGCGTTCACCTTCGTTGAGTCCGTAATTTTCCCTGATATAAGTTTTCACCAGGATCTCAACTCGCTCTTCGCGTGAGCGCTCGAGAATGACGAGCGGTGAATTGGTCATGCGACGAAAAAGTGGCAGCGGCAGGACGAGTTTCCCGATCGTGCGGCTTTCGTCTTCAAGCACGATAGGGCCGCTTTGGCGGGTGGCACTCATTTTCAGCAGTTGCACGGCCAAGCGGTTTTCAAAGTCAGCCAGAGAGGGTTGCGGCGCGTGAAGGTGACCGAACGCGGAACCGCGGTGCTGGGCGAGAGCCTCGAGATCGCAGTGGCGGAATTCGGCGGCATGCGTGCGTAAAAAAAGCGATTTGCCGGCTCCTGTGAGGCCGGTGAGAACAAGGAAGTCTTCCGTTGCGGCCAGGCGTTCAAGGGTGCTGAGAAAAAATCCGCGGAGCCGCTTGTACCCGCCCTGGATGAGCGGCAAGTCCACGCCATTTTCACCCAAGACTGAATGCACCAGTTGTGAGCGCAGACCGCCGCGGAAACAATAAAGCCGGGCTTGCGGGTTCAGGCGCGCGAATTCGAGCCACTTGGCGATGCGGGCCCGGCGTGTCTCGCCTGAGATAAGGCGATGACCGAGATGGATCGCGCTTTCTTGGCCGTGGGCTTTGTAATCGGTACCGACCGCCGCACGCTCTTCGTCGTTGAGAAGCGGCAAGTTCACCGCGCCTGGAGCCGAGCCCGAGGCGAACTCGATTGGCGCACGCACGTCAAGAAGCGGCGTCAGCGTGAGAAAAATCCGCGCAAGTTCCCCGTCGTGTCCGTTCAATGAAACTCCAATTGTCCGGCCGATCCAGTTTGCACTTCTCCGATGATCGAGGCGAGGGGGAAGCGTGAGCGCAGGCGGTCCAAGACCGAACCGCTCGCTTCAGGCGAGACGCTGAGCAGAAGGCCACCACTGGTTTGCGGGTCGTGAATCAAGAGCTGCTCGACTGGAGCAAAATTTTTTTTGAACCGCACGTGAGCCGCCGTGTACTCGCGATTGCTGTGATGGGCTTTGGTGAGAAATTCTTTGGCGATGAACTCCTCGGCGCGCGCCAACCGCGGAACATCGGCCAAGTGAATCGCGAAACTCACGCCACTTGCTTTCGCCATCTGCATTGCGTGGCCCGAGAGGCCGAAGCCGGTCACATCGGTGGCGGCGTGAACCGCCGACGCAAGCTCCGGGCCGAGTACATCGACGGCGTTATTGAGAGTCGCCATACTCTCGATCGCGTGGCGGATTTCATCTTCGCTCGCGCCGTTGCGCTTGAGTGCCGCGGTCAGGGTTCCCGTCCCGAGGCCCTTGGTGAGGATCAAACGGTCGCCATGACGGGCGCCGGCATTGGTCCACAGACGCGCGGGATGAACGAGACCCGTCACCGACAGGCCAAATTTGAGGGTGTCATCGTCGATCGAGTGGCCACCCGCGAGTGCCGCTCCCGCCTCCCGCAAAACCGCACAGGCTCCGCTGAGGACCTCACTGATGACCGCGTTGGTATCGTCGCCGAGAGTGCCATCGAGAGGGAAGGCGAGGACGCCAAGCGCCATAACGGGCCGGCCGCCCATCGCATAAACATCGGAAATGGCATTGGCCGCGGCCACTCTTCCGAAATCAAAAGGCCGGTCGACAATCGGCGTGAAAAAATCGATCGTCTGCACCATGGCCACATCGTCACTCACCTTATAGATAGCAGCGTCGTCGAAATCGCGGCCATCAACGAGAAGTTCGGGTGTCGCCGGTGGAAACGGAACCGTGGACAGAATCTTGCGCAATTCAGCTGCTGAAACTTTGGCCGCGCATCCGCCTTTTTTTACGGTTTGTGTCAGACGCAACATCGATCCTCCGCTCAGAAATTGAACTGTGGCGCAAAGCAACAGCCTCTGTGGCTAGAGTATATAACTTAATTTGGTAGATGACAGCGTCTAACACGCGCGGTAATTCTCGTCTGATCAAAATCCATAAAGGATCATGGCGGGCCACGGGCGTTCGTCCCTGAAGTCGTCGAACAACAAATAGAGCCACTTGGCTCTGGGAGATATACGATATGCGCGGAAGCAAGGTTCTTTCGTGGATCGGATCGGGTCGCGTCATCGCGGCGATTTTCGCCCGCATGACCGCTGTCATCGCTCCGATCTTTTACGCGTCGTTTGCGATGGCAAGCGAAGCAAGTTTGAAAATGCCGGATCTCGATGTCACCGTTGGTGGTTTCGGGGGCCGTCAACTTCTCGGTTTCGGTCTGGTCGTCGGCGGTCTCGGTATCGTCTTCGGTCTCTTCGAATTCGTGCGCATCAAGGGCTTGCCCGCGCACAAATCGATGCTCGATGTTTCGCACTTGATCTACGAAACCTGCAAAACCTACTTGTTCCAACAGGGCAAGTTCCTGGTGATGCTCGAGGTCGCGATCGGTGCATGTATCGTATTCTACTTCGGCTATCTGAACAGCTTCACGGCTGACAAGGTGCTCTTGATCCTTTTCTGGTCGGTCTTGGGTATCTTGGGCTCGTTCGGCGTTGCTTGGTTCGGTATCCGTATCAACACCTACGCCAACTCGCGCACGGCCTTCGCTTCTTTGCGTGGTATGCCGTACCCGGTGATGGACATTCCGCTGCGCGCGGGGATGTCGATCGGTGTCGTGCTGATCTGCGTTGAGTTGATCCTGATGATCACGATCCTGCTCTTCGTTCCGGCTGAATCGGCAGGGGCATGCTTCATCGGCTTCGCAATCGGTGAATCGCTCGGCGCTTCGGCTCTCCGGATCTGCGGCGGTATCTTCACGAAGATCGCCGACATCGCATCGGATTTGATGAAAATCGTCTTCAATATTAAAGAAGACGACGCTCGTAACCCGGGCGTGATCGCGGACTGCGCCGGCGACAACGCCGGTGACTCGGTCGGCCCGACGGCCGACGGTTTCGAAACTTACGGCGTGACCGGCGTCGCCCTGATCAGCTTCATCCTCTTGGCGATCGGCACGACGGTTAACAATGGTGAACACACCACCGACGCAGCTGGCGCGCAATTGCAAGCCACTCTGATCGTGTGGATCTTCACGATGCGTATCTTGATGGTCTTGACCTCGGTCGCTTCGTACTGGGTCAACGGCGCGATCTGCAAAGGCATGTTCGGCGCGAAAAAGAAATTCAATTTCGAAATTCCGCTGACTTCGCTCGTTTGGGTCACTTCGATCATTTCAGTGATCGTGACTTTCGTGACTTCGAAGCTCTTGCTGGGTGACCTCGCAGGACATCCGGAGTTGTGGTGGCGCCTGTCGGCGATCATCTCTTGTGGTACCCTTGGTGCCGCGATCATCCCCGAAGCGACTCGCGTGTTCACGTCGGCGCACAGCCGTCACGTGTCTGAAATCGTCGACTCGGGCCGTGAGGGTGGAGCTTCGCTCGTCGTTCTCTCGGGTCTGGTGGCCGGTAACTTCTCGGCCTTCTGGAAGGGCGGCATCATGGCGCTCTTGATGGTCGGTGCTTACGTCGCTGCTGACTCGCAAGATTTGATCTCGATGATCCCGCTCGCGAAAGAGCCGAACTTCGCCGCGATCCACGCGGTCTTCGCCTTCGGTCTCTTGGCATTCGGTTTCTTGGGCATGGGTCCTGTGACGATCGCCGTCGACTCGTACGGTCCGGTGACCGACAACGCACAATCGGTGTTCGAGCTCTCGCAAATCGAGCAGCTTCAGAACGCGAAAGCCGAAGTCAAAAAAGAATTCGGCTTCGAACCCGACTTCCATCATGGCAAAGCGCTTCTCGAAGAGAACGATTCGGCCGGTAACACCTTCAAGGCCACTGCGAAGCCGGTCTTGATCGGCACCGCGGTGATCGGTGCGACGACGATGATCTTCTCGATCATCCTTCTCTTGAACCTGCAATTGTCGCTTCTCGACCCGCACGTCCTCTTGGGCGTCGTCATGGGAGGAGCTGTGATCTTCTGGTTCTCGGGTGCTTCGATGCAGGCTGTGACCACCGGCGCTTTCCGTGCGGTTCAGTACATCAAAGACAATATCAACCTGAATAGCACGCAGGCCGCTTCGGTTGAGTCGTCGAAAGAGGTCGTGAAGATTTGTACGATCTATGCTCAAAAGGGCATGTTCAACATCTTCCTCGTCATCTTCTCGCTGACCCTCGCGTTCGCGTTCTTCAGCGCCAAGTTCTTCACGGCGTATCTGATCTCGATCGCGGTCTTCGGTCTCTTCCAAGCTCTGTTCATGGCGAACGCCGGCGGTGCTTGGGATAACGCGAAGAAAGTCGTCGAAGTCGATCTGAAAGAAAAAGGCACTCCGCTGCACGCGGCTTGTGTTGTTGGCGATACCGTCGGCGACCCGTTCAAAGATACCTCGTCGGTTGCTTTGAACCCGATCATCAAGTTCACGACGCTCTTCGGCCTCTTGGCTGCCGAGATCGCGGCTTCGATGAAAGCAGCCAACCCGGAAGCGACGACCACCACTTGGATCGGTCTCTTCTTCCTGGCTGTCGGCCTGTTCTTCGTTTACCGCTCGTTCTACGGCATGCGCATCCACTCGGGCCAGACGGCTCAAGCCGCTGTGACCAAGCCGGCCCGCGCCTAAGCTAGGGCCGCAGCGCGACCAACTAACCAAAATCCCCGCGTGAGCGGGGATTGACGAAACCACCGACGAACTCGGTGGTTTTTTTATTGGTTGATTGATTTGCTTTAGGCTCAGCGAGGGCGAGCCCTGGGCGGCTCTGAGTAGGGCCGTGATCATCGCGCTGGCGGGCGAGCATTAGATGGAGCGGTGAAGCAGGCGGGCGCGTTTTCTCAGCCAGGGGAGTTCGGCATTGGCCGAATCACCGGGCACAGGCTCATGGCTCTTTCGCAAAGACCGGGCACGGTCGACCACACGGTCCTTGCGTGCGATGAGGACGGCGAGGAGCTCGGCTTCAGCGCTCAGGAGAAACGCAGGGGCGCCGATCTGCGAGATCACAGATGAAAGAGGCTGCACGGTCTGTGTATTATCGAACATTGCGCTCTCGGCAACACGGTTGTGCTTGAGGCGTCAAGACCTCAGCGCGAATCGCCCCAGATGGCGGCGCTCGCTCCGGTAGGAGGATGGGAAGTCTACCGGAGCGAGCACTTCGAAAAGAGGCCTCGGGCTTATGAGAAGCTCAAGGCGGGAACGGATCTTCTGTCCATCGCGGCGCTTATTCTCATCACGGTGACGTGAGCGATGAACGCGGTCGCGACCGGAACCAGGAGGGACAGATATTCCAGGCGCTGGCTGGCGAGCACCGAAATGATCGAGCCGCAGGCGAAGCCCGTGAAGGTCAGAAGCCGCGAGATATTCGCGCGGATCACCAATTCGCGTTCAGGACGGGCAAGCTTTCCAAACAGCAGGCGCGACGTATCGGTTCCGATGTCGGTCGCGATACCTGTGAGGTGCGTCGTGCGGATCTGCCCCTTGGTGACCGTGGCAAAGCAGCCATTCTGCATCCCGCAGAGGAATGACAGCGAGAAAAGCAGAAGAACCTTAATCTGCGTGTCCGCCTTGCCGAAGGCTCCGAAGGCGCCAAGGTGGCCAGCGATCAAGGCGACGAGTAGCCCGGCCGGCAGCAACAAGGTCACCCAGTCGTAGCGCGGCTTCAAATGCTGGTCGATTCTCGCGCTTGTCCAAAAGCCGCTAAAGGCGGCGCCGAGAATGAAAGAAAGCGGGAAGCCAAACAGCTCGATGGCCAGAAGGTAGTTTTCTCCGCCCAGCGCAACGCCGATCTGCGTTCCGAAGCCGGTGACGTGCGAGACGAAACGCCCGCACGCCAAGAAACCGAAGGAGTTAATGAAACCGGCCTGGAAACCAAGCATGCCCCAAAGCGCGATCAAAGGATAAGTGAGAAACGATTCTCTGTCTAAGCGATACATCCCTGTCTTCCCCCACTATGTCAGTTGAGTGCCGAGTAGACTGTGTGTTCTTCCTCGTTGCGAACGGCGGTCGGAGCGTCCATGAAGTTCACTCGTCCGGTCGAAATGTCGAGGACAGCACCCGCGAGACTGAGTTTTCCTTGCTCGATCAGTTGGCGGACGATGGCGCTTTGCTCGAGGATCAACATCTGGCTGCGGCGCACGTTCTCGATCGTGCAACGTTCAACAAGAGCGCTGTCGGACAGCCCGGTCGTGTGACGGATCGTCTTTTCCACGGCGGGGCGGATGCTCGAGACCAGGTTCTCGAGATGCACCGACGGCAGCTCTTGTGAAGGGTCCTTGGTGTGCTTCACGGTCGCTTGTACGGCCCCGCATTTGGTGTGGCCCATGACCAAGATGATCGATGAACCGAAGTTGGCGGCCGCGAACTCGATGCTCGCGAGCAAGCTCGGAGCGATGATGTTACCGGCGACGCGCACCACGAAGAGATCTCCGAGACCTTGGTCGAAAATCATTTCCGCGGGGCTTCGCGAGTCGGAGCAGGTGAGCACGATGGCGAACGGCTTCTGGCCGTTTTCCGCGAGCTGGGCCATCTTCAGATGGCTGAACATCGGCTCCACGGACCGGAGTCCGGAGACGAAGCGCTGGTTACCGTCCTTTAACCGTTCTAAAGCTTTCTTCGGAGTCAAGGTCATATCTGTGTCCTTTCGTTGGTATAACTCTCTTGAAAATGACCATCGTCGATTTCATATGATTAATAAACTTTATAAAAACGAACATTTGGTTTAAAATAATCAAAGTATGAAAGTCCAGATCGACAAACGCACACTTTGGCTCAATTTTCACCATTTGTACTATTTCATGCTGGTTGCGACAGAAGGCACCATCGCGGGCGTGGCGGCACGTCTCGGCATCGGCCAACCAGCACTCTCGATTCAGCTCAAACAATTTGAAGAGACCATTGGCATCAAATTGTTTGAGCGCTCGCATAAGAAACTCTCGCTGACCGAGCATGGCAAGGCGGCGCTCGCTTACGCCCGCGAGATTTTTAAACTCGGCGACGAAATGATGCACACCCTTTATGACTTGCCGACTCAAGACCGGCTGCATGTGCAAATCGGGGCGCTCGATTCCATTGCCAAGCATCTACCGGCGATGTTGGCCGAAAAAGCTCTAGCGACGCAAAAATGCACGGTCTCAATCGTCGAGGGGAAAAGCGATGAGTTGGTTCGTGAGTTGACCCAACATCGCCTCGATCTTTTGCTGACGAATCATGTGCCGAAAGAGTCGCCGGGATCGCTCTACAAGCGACTGATCGCTAAACTTGAGATCCGGGTTTATGGGACGAAAAAATTCTTATCCGCCCGCAAGGGCTTTCCTCGCTCGCTCGATGGTCTGCCGTTTCTTTTGCCCACGGCCGACAGCCAGGTACGCCATGAAATCGAACATTACTGTCAGCTGCACGGTTTAAAGCCCGATTTTCTCGCGGAATCCCAAGACATGATGGTGCAGAAACTGATGGCGTTGCGCGGTCTCGGAGTCATGGCCGCCCCCAGCTTCGTTGTTCAGGAATATGTCGCCACTAAACAGCTCATCGAATTGGGAACTTTGGAGGGCGTCTTCGAGGAGCTCTACCTGGTCGCAGTCTCGCGCAAGATCGAGAACCCGATGGCTCTCCATCTTCTTAAAACATTTTCTATTTAGTCCGGCGACCCTTGGTCGTCAGCGGAACGAGAAAGATCGGCCGGCCGAAGCCCGGCGCTGCGGCTTGCCTCCGCCTGAGCCGGCGCCGGGGCGGGCCGGCCGTTGGCTGTGGCGCTCGGACCCGGGCTGATTCGGACGTGCTTGCCGCTTTTCATCCCTTAGGAATTTTTCCGCAAGCAGTTCGTTGGCGCGGCGTGGACCCATGCCCATCACCGCGCGACCCGGTTTGTTTGCGCTCCGAGGACCGCGCGAAGGTAGCTCGTCGCCGCGGCGTTTTTCAAACTGCGCTTGGCCGCGCGAAGAAGGCCCGCGGTCATCACGGAAGCCATGTTCACGGCGCTGCTGTTGCTGGTGGCGCGGGCTCTGGCCGTGGCCGCCATCGCGGCGGGCCTGGCCCCCACGGCCTTGCGCGCGGTTTTGAGCGGCCCGGCGCTCGGAGCGGTTAGGTCCACGTCCGGCACGGGGCATGCCTTCGGGCATGCGGCCGTACATCAATTTATGAATGCGGCCCCAGAGTTGGTGCTCTTCGGGAGTGACGAAAGCAAGCGAGTTGCCCTCGGCACCGGCGCGGGCCGTACGGCCAATGCGGTGAATGTAATCCTCGGGACACATCGGAAGATCGTAGTTCACGACATGTTGAATGTGCGGAATATCGAGGCCGCGTGCGGCGATGTCCGTGGCCACGAGAATGCGCACGGTGCCTTCGCGGAAATCACGGATCGCTCCTGAGCGTTGGTTCTGCGAACGGTCGCCGTGAATGCGTGCGACATAGTGGCCGGCATTGGAGAGAAACTTGGCGAGCTTCTCGGTCTTCCACTTGGTCTTCGTGAAAATGATGATCGAGCCCGCGACTTTGTCGAGTTCACGGATCAAAGTCTCATCCTTGTTGGCAGCCGTAACGTGGACGACCTTTTGCTGGATGCGGTCGACGGGTTTGGAAACTTCACCGACGGCCACGCGCTCCGGCGAGCGCAAGTATGAATTCGCCAGACGCATGATCTCCGGTGGGAGAGTCGCAGAGAACAGCAGGCTTTGACGATCTGTCGGCATGTAGGCGACCAGTTCGTTCATCTGTGGTTCGAAGCCCATGTCGAGAAGACGGTCGGCTTCGTCGATGACCAAGGTTCCAAAGTTGGCGAGATCAAGGTGACGGCTCCGGATTTGATCGAGAAGGCGGCCGGGGGTACCAACGACGAACATCGGATTGCCGCGCAGGCCACGAATTTGCCGGTGATGAGACGCGCCGCCAATAATCACGACAGTTTTGAGGTGCGGCGTGAACTCGGTGAGTTCGCCAATGACTCGGCCGATTTGTTCGGCGAGTTCGCGGGTCGGTGCGACGATCAGCGCAGGGCGTCCCTTGCTTTCGAGCATTTTCTTAAGAAGCGGCAAGGCAAAGGCCGCGGTCTTTCCGGTGCCAGTTTGCGCGGTCGCCAGAACGTCTTTGCCGTCGAGCACCAGCGGGATCGCTTGCGACTGCACCGGTGTCGGGATTTCGTAATTCATAGCGGCCAAAGCTTGGTTCAAAGCCTCAGGGAAGTGGAAATCAGAAAAATTTTTCAAAACTTTAGTCTCCGGGAATGATCCAAGTGGAAGCATGTGCGGTCCCAGCTTTTATCACGCACCCATCAGAACGACCTAACGAAAAGAGGAATTGCCGGATGAACGTGGTCGATTGTAAGAAGTCGTTGGTCGAGGCTAGTCTGGCTTCGACTCGCGACCGTCCAGACGCGATGGCCTGGATGTTCTCAATTGTTTTCATATCCCGTAGAATCGAGAAGACGTGTTCAAGCATCGTATTCACGAAAAAGTCGGGTTCAAAACGTGGGTTGATTGGTTCTTGCTGGCGTTCAATGCCGGCATCGTCAATACCGGCGGCTATCTTGCGTGTCATCGGTTCGTTACGCACGTCACGGGGTTTGCGACTCTGGCCGGCGTCGAAGGTGCTTCGGGCCGCTTCGACGACGCCATCGGGATTCTGACTGTTCCGGTCTACTTCTTATTTGGCGTGATGGTCTCGGCCTATCTTGTCGATCACCGCATCCATGCCGGCAAGAAGCCGCGCTATGTTTGGGTCATGGCCATGATTGCGGTCTTGCTCTCGGTGGCGGCGGTCGGTGGATACTTGGGGTGGTTCGGTGTTTTCGGAGCTGAAACCGATCTGCGCAACGACTACATCCTTCTCGCGCTTCTTTGCGGATCGAGCGGTTTGCAAAATGCGGCGTTAACGACTTCAAGCGGTTCCACCATTCGCACCACGCACCTCACGGGAATCACCACGGACTTAGGCATAGGTTTGATCCGTTCGGCGAGCTTGCCGGAAGGTGATGCGCGCAAGCACGGCGAAATGAAGGCAAATTATTTGCGCATGGGCACGATCGTTTCGTTCATGGTGGGTTCGGGTGTGGGTGCGGCGATTTTTCTACGGGCCCACTACATCGGTTTTTTATTGCCGGCGTTCATTGCCGCTTATGCCACCCTGGTCGCGATGAATGACGACAAGAGCGCAGACCAGGCCGATTCGCACACCGGCCGGGCTGCCTGAGTCTTTTACTTTTGAACGGCTTCGTCTCTGAGTGCGCGCCTGAGAATTTTACCGACGTTGGTCTTCGGCAACTCTTTGCGGAACTCGACATGGCGAGGGACTTTGTAGTTGGTCAGGCTCTTGCGCGCATGCTCGATGACCATTTCCACCGTGAGCGAATCTTCGCGTTTGACCACGAAGACCTTCACCACTTCGCCCGATTGATCATTCGGGATTCCTACCGCCGCGACTTCGAGAACGCCCGGGTGAGTGGCGATGACGTCTTCGACTTCGTTCGGATAAACGTTGAAGCCTGAAACCAGGATCATGTCTTTTTTCCGGTCGACGATCTTGCAAAAGCCTTTCTCGTCCTGAACCGCGACATCACCGGTGCGCAGCCAGCCGTCCGGCAACATGATATTGGCCGTTTCATCCGGGCGCTGCCAGTAGCCGTTCATCACTTGCGGCCCTTTGACGCAAATCTCGCCAGGCTCGCCTTGCTTTACTTCCTGACCGTTATCATCAACCATTTTGACTTGGGTCGAAGGGATCGGAAGTCCGATCGTACCGACTTGGTCGGTGCCGTCGACGGGGTTGACCGTCACGACCGGTGAGGTTTCGGTCAAACCATAGCCTTCGAGAACAGGCGTGTCGGTGAGTTCCTTCCAGCGCTTGGCGACCGAGGATTGCAATGCCATGCCGCCGGCAACGCTGAGTTTGAAATTGGAGAAATCGAGTTTGTTGAACTCGGCGTTGTTGAGAAGAGCGTTGAACAGGGTGTTAACGCCGGTCATGAGGGTCACGCGGCCTTCGGCAAATTCCTTCACGAAGGCGGGGATATCACGGGGATTGGTGATGAGCAGACTGTGAATGCCCATCTTCATGAGCACGAAGCAGTGCACGGTCATCGCGAAGACGTGGTAGAGTGGCAGCGGGCAGATCGCGATCTCGTTACCGGAATGAGTGCCGGTTTGACCCACTCTTCGATCTGGATGGCGTTGGCGACGATGTTGCGATGAGTGAGCATGGCGCCTTTCGAGACTCCGGTCGTGCCGCCCGTGTATTGCAAGAGGAGAAGATCGTCGAGCGTCATCGCAACCTTGTTGAAGGTCATGGCCGCGCCTTTAGAAAGCACTTCGCGGAACGAAATGGCATTCGGAATCGAATACGCGGGCACCATTTTCTTTACGTGCTTACGACGGCGTTGACGATGTGGTTTTTCGGGAACGGCATCATGTCGCCGATCTCGGTGATGATCACGTGGCGGATTTTCGTCTCGCCCAGGATTTTTTCCAGATGGTTTGCGAAATTTGGCAAGAATCACGATGGCGGCGCAGCCGGCATCGGTGAACTGGTGTTTCATTTCGCGCTCGGTGTAGAGCGGGTTGGTATTGACGATGACCAGGCCCGCCTTGATCGCGCCGAACATCACGACCGGATACTGCAAGAGATTCGGCATTTGAATAGCAATGCGGTCGCCTTTTTTCAGCTTCAGCTCATTTTGCAGATAAGCGGCGAAACACTCCGCCTTGCGGTTGAGCTCGCTGTAGGTCATTTTGCGGCCCATGTTCGAATAGGCGATAGTGGTCGGATATTTCGCAACCGCTTCGTCGAAAAGATCGAGGATATTGGACTTACTGTTGACCTGGTCGTCAATGAAGGCCGGTATTCCCTTGGGATAATTTTTTTACCCAGTAGGGAGTGTTACCTGAGTTGACTCCAGCTGCCATAAGACCTCCTCAATTGCTGTTTTTAAGGAGGCTAGCACACGCCAGCGCGCTGACGCAAAGATCAAAAGATAAAGCCGAGACCCATATTGCCGTACGCCGCCGTGAGATCGATGGTTGATGTTCGTCCGGGTTGATTCGGGCGCGGAACGCGAATTGATAGCGGCGGAGTCCGAAACCGATTTCTCCATAGATTCGTTGCGTCCAGAAGACGCGGCCATGGAAATTCAAGGCGACAGTAGCGCCGCCTGTCACACCTTGTAAGAGCGAGAACGGGTAGTAAATCAATTCCATATCAACGTACTTCGGGTACTCCATGTAAGGAGATAGTTGAAGAGGTCATCGAAAACCCGGGGCATGGTGCGCGCCCAGTAAACACCGCCGCCCATCAGGGTTGCCGTTTGGCCGGCGATCATCACCATTTGGCTGGAAAAGTTCAGGCCCACGAGTTCGTCATGATGCCAGATTCCGGGCAGGAGATTGTATTTGGCATCGACATTCAAGACCGAAAAATCACTGACCGACTGACCTGAATTGGAGGTCACCGATGTCAAAGAACGGAAGTAACGCGCGGCCAGTCCCCAGCGTTGACGCGAAAGTGTCGGGTGCTGCCAGTTGCCGAGGGTTTCAAACCAGCGCGCCGCTGAGAGTTCAGCGAGGATCAAGACGGTGTAATCGCCCTCGAGAATGCCGGTCATGCGGCCACTGAGTTCGCCCGGGTAGCTACGGTGCATGCGGTAATGGGCGATCCAAGGGCGATCGGAGTCCTTACGTTTGATCGCGAGGCGGGCGCGGTTCTCTTCGCCCGATTTCGGAGAGTTAAAACGCCATTGAAATGTATACGGATCGGACTTTTCAACCGAGAGTTCCTGGCTCGAGAGCTCGGCTGCGGACGGCACGTAGCCGTTGATCACCGGCTCGGCGCCGTAGGTACCGCTCGAGCGCGTTTGCTCGATGAAGACCCGGTCTTCTTCGCGCGGCAGGTTATCGTAATTGAAAAGCATCGTGAACGGGAGATTGAAAGCACCGCGGACCGTGACCGTCGGGAATATCGGCCGGTATCGCATATTGCCAGACCTTTTCTTGTCTAATACCGGTGGGTGCCCAGAAGTGGGTGATCGGTTTTTGATCACGCGCACGCGTTTTCCGAGCGGTTGGGCGCCGGCCCCGGTCAGAATGATCTCTTTGCCATCAGGGCTTTGAACGCGTCGAGAAGCTGCGGGTCGGCCGGTTGGCTCGAAATCTCGATGGTCGCGCCGTTGGCGAACTTCACCATGATCGTCAGCGCTTTGCCGACGTTGAAATTCAAAAGACCGGTGTTCTCGAGCTTTTTATCGCCAAATAAACACCGGGCTCTTTGACTTTAACGTCCTTCACCGGGAAGAACTTGATGCGATCGCCCTTTGATTTGGAAATAAAGGGCGGAGAACACAGCTTGAGGCGCTCGGCATCGGTCTCTTCATTGGTGAGGCAGGCGCGGAACTGGCCGCCTTTATAGAGAAAGCTAAATTCCGAAGGGACGATATCGAATCGTCCCCAACCGGCTTTTTCATGGCTCTTTTTCATATCGGCCGTGGCATAGCCGAGATCCGTAGCCCAGACTTTCCGCTGGTTGTCGTCGACATTGAACTTCCACAGAATTTCGCCCTCGATGGTTTCAATCGAAACCTCGCCGGTCCGGGTGAAATTCTCAGGCCAGTGCATTGACAAGGAGGTGAGCCATTTTTCAGTTTTGCGCGCGTCGTATTTAACGGGCGCCGCTTGGCGCTTGACTTGATCCAGGGTCATGACGATTGAAGTGGCCTCGACGGTCCCTCCTCCGAAATCGATCGTGTCCGCCTTGGTATCGTACGTCCAATTGAGCTGCGGGTTTTCGATGCTGAGACCGTTATCTTCGGGATCGAATTGCAGAGGGACTAGAAAGACGCCACGCGCCCGGGCCGGACGCTTGGCCGCCTGAGCCTGCGTATTTTTCTTGCGCGCAGTCCGCACGGGGCGTTTGCGCCCCTGGGATGAGGGCTCGATGGTGGAGGGCTGAGTCGCGGTCGTGGGCTCTGGAGCGGACGCCGGTGGAGGTGTTGCGCCAGCCGTAGGCACTGGCTGGCCGGAAACTGGTTCAGAATCCGGTGTCGTGGGTGGCGCCGGCTCCGGAGCGGGCGTTGCGGCGGTTGTCGGCTCCGCTGCTGGCGACCCGGACTCATCGGCCGCATGGGCGGAAAAAATCCCGCCCAGCGCGAAAATCATCATCAGATTTCGCGCCCATACGATCGGTGATTTGTGGCGTTGCGCAAATTTCGAAAACGTCATCCGGTCCGGCGGTTTTAGTTTCATTTCGCCGCCGGCACACCGCCTGCGACGAAAACTTGTTCAGGGAGCTCATGAGAATTATAGCAGCTTGCCATGGTGAATCCATAAGCTCCTGCATCAGCTATACCAATTAGGTCGAATTGCTGGACTCGACCGAGCCCAACACCTTTGGCGATAAAGTCGCTCGACTCGCAAATCGGTCCGACGATATCATAAACAATATTTAATGATTCAGGCTCTTGCAGTGGCAAGATGCGATGCTTGGCGCCGTAGAGAGCCGGGCGCAGAAGGTGATGCATGCCCGTGTCGACCACGATGAACGTCTTATTGCCCGTGGCTTTGATGTATTGGACTTCGCTCACCAAGAGCCCTGAGCGGCCGACGATGATGCGGCCGGGTTCGGTGAGAAGCTCAACACCAAGGTCGCGCACCATTTCGCAGGCCATGCGGCCATAGGCTTCGATGAGAGCGAATTCCTCGCGGTCATCGCCCGTTTCATAGCGGATGCCGAGGCCGCCGCCAATATCAAGACGGTCCAGTGCGAAGCCGTTTTCCAAAAAGCGTTTGTGCACCTTGATGGTCTTCTCGATCGCTTCGCGGAAGACCGTGAGATCGAAAAGCAAAGAGCCGATGTGCATGGTGAGTCCGCGCGGTCTGAGCCACTCTTTCTCGCGCCGGAGAATCTCGAATAATGCCGGCACGAATGATTCATCCATACCGAACTTATTCTCGCGAAAGCCTGTTGTGATGTAGGGATGTGTCTGCGGATTGACGTCGGGATTGAGACGAAAGGCGACATCGGCCCGAAGCCCGAGGCGGCGCGCGATTTGGGCGATGCGCTCGAGCTCCTGAGTACTCTCGACGTTGATCTGCTTGATACCGCTTTTCAGTGCCAGTTCGATTTCAGCCACGGTCTTCGCGACGCCCGAAAAGATGATGCGGCTGGCGGGAACACCAGCTTCGAGAGCGCGCCGGATTTCGCCGCCTGAGACCGTATCGACGCTCGCACCGAGAGTCGCCAAGCGCCCGAGGATTATCCGGTCGCTATTGGCCTTCATCGCATAGTGAATCGCATGCGGGAGCGGCGCCAAAGCTTGATCGATCGCGCGGTAGCGCCGCTCGATATCATCGAGGTCATAGATGTAAACCGGCCCTCGCCAGGGACGAGGCAAGAACGAAGCCACCGGCCGGGCGTTCGCGCCCGAACCGATCATCAATTGACCATCGTGATAGAAATACGCCATGTCCACGCCTCGAGCTTTCTGCCTCGACGGGACAGTTGCGCCCGTGGTGGGCGTTAGTCCGCTCTGTCGAGAGCGAACTCAGTATGCAAAGAGGTCGCGGCCAGCGCCAAGTGTTTTTGGTCGATGACGGCGCTGATCTTGATTTCCGAGGTCGTCACGATGTGCACCGGAATGTCATTCTTTGCGAGAACTTTGAAAAAGCGGGCGGCGACACCGGGGTGATTGCGCATGCCGACGCCGACCACCGAGATTTTTGCCATGTTTTCGATCAGCGAGACTTCAGAGCCGGGCTTGATCATATCTTTTAAGACCTGACGGGTGAGCGGGATGTCTTCTTTGGTGACCGAAAACGCCAGTCGTTGGCCTTCGGCCGACTCGCTCTGGGTGATGATGTCGACGACGACTCCGCGGGCGGCCAAGGTCTCGAAAAGTTCGCCCAAAAAACCGGGTCCTGCCGGAACCGGGAAGAGTTTGAAGACAGCGGTATTGCCATCATGGGTGACGGCTGAGACGAGAGCTTGTTCCATGACTTCTCCTTCAGGGACGATCCAGGTTCCTTCGCGGTCTTCGAAGGTCGAACGCAGGTGAATGCGGATTCCGTACTTAGCGGCGATCTCGACACAGCGAATGTGCAAGACCTTCGAGCCAAGAGCGGCCATTTCCATCATTTCATCATAAGAGATGCGCGGAATTTCGCGCGCTTTGGGCACCAAGCGAGGGTCGGCGGTGTAAACAGCCGGTACGTCGGTGTAGATCTCACAAACGGTCGATGGGCCTTGGGGAGAGCGAAGCGCTGCTGCGAGCGCCACCGCGGTCGTGTCTGATCCGCCGCGGCCGAGTGTCGTGATGTCGCCGGCGTCGTCGATACCTTGAAAGCCCGCGACCACTGGCACGATTCCGGCGTCGACGAATTTCTGCAAGGCACCGCCATTGATGTCGAGAATGCGGGCCTTGGCGTGAACCGAGTCCGTGCGGATTCCCAATTGATAAGCGAGAAGCGGTTGTGCCTTGATACCGCGCTTTTGCAGCGCGATCGCCAACAAGCTCACCGAGACTTGTTCTCCCGAGGCGATCAGCATGTCATAGGCGGCTCCGCGGTAATCAGGATCGATTTGTTCTGCGAGCCCAATCAGGCGGTTGGTTTCGCCCGACATCGCGCTGACGACCACGATCGGTTTTTGCCCGGCCTGGATATCGCGCACGAGCCGCGAGGCGAGGTTTTCGATTCGCTCGATGGAGCCGACGGAGGTCCCGCCGTATTTTTTCACCAAGCCTTGCTTAGTTACCTGATCTTTACTGATGGCAGTCGTGCTCATTGCTGTCTTGCCGTCCTTGTCGTCCTATTAATCTATCGCGCCTGGGGGCCCATCCGCGAACGCCCTGGCCGGTGTTCATGCGCGCGGACCAAATGTACCTGGTCTGATTGGATCTGAAAACCGAAATCAAGACCTTCATCCAGTTCCAACTCCGGATCGGCAGCCACCGTGGTGCTTCGCGATAGTTCTTGTGGGAAACGACCCCGGTCGTTACGCTTAAATCGATCACAATCACCTTGTAAGGAGTCCTCTATGTCTCGTCACGGTGCCTTATTGAGCCTGGTTGGCCTGGCCGCGCTCTTGGCGGCTTGCTCGCACAACCCGCATAAAGCGGAAAAAATCGAAACCAAGATCGAAAAGTCCGACACTGTCTCAGGTGACACCGAGCTTGGCGTGAAAGACGGAAACATGGTCGTGCAGCGTAAAGTGCGTATGAACGAAGAGCTGCGGACCCTGCAAAACGATGTTTATGAACTCGAAGACCGCGTTTATGGGAATCGCAATACGGAAGCTCGGACTCTACGGCGTGCTTCGCGACTGCCGCACCCAACTGGCCGACAAAGATAACGGCGGCAGCGGCAAGTTTACAGTGGACCGAGCCAATCGATCGCGTGACAGATAAAGACGAGGACTTCAAGATCGGCCTCGACGATAAAGAGAAGCTCGTCGGTGTTTCGGAAGAGATGCTCAAGGACCGCATCGAGCGCTTCCGCAATTACAAGTCGGTCTTGCAAAAACGCAAGACGAGTACGAGGAAAAAGTTGCCATCTGCAAGAACGAGCTGAAGGTGAAGAAGCAGGACAAGAACGCCGAGAAGACCAGCTCGAATTAACCTTTTGTTTTTACTTTGTCCGCGACACTCCATGCCTTATCCTTAGAGCATGGGGGAGTGCGAGGAAGCGACAAAAGTCCAGGTTCCAAACCATCAGCGGGCCGGTGAACAAGCGGCCGCTGATGCTTTAGCGCCTTCCGTCCGTCGGGTGCAGGCGAATTCACCGAGATGGGGCTTCAACACAAAGCCTCGATCCTCGCCCAAGCTTTTCAAGGCCGCCTGCCGACCTCCTCTGAGCTGAAAAACATCACCGAAGAATTAGGTTTGGAGCTGGCAACGGCTGTGTTCTTGCGCACTTTGCAGGATTCCAATGTGCATGGCCCGTTCGCGCGCTCGGTGCGCGCTTTTGATTTTCGGGGTTGGGACACGGTCACGGCACGCGCGGCGAAGGTTGAGGTGGCGATCGTCGCAAGTAATCTTTTTCAAAGTGGCCGCGGCTGGGGCGATCATGTCGAGGATTGGCGGATGTGGGCCCGAGATCTTGGGTTCACCACCGACGTCATAGAAACGGATCCGCGACGCTCAGTGGCAGCAAACGCGCGCCTGATTTTTGAGCATCTGGCGCGCAGTCCGAACCGCCGGCGCATTGTCGTGACTTATGGGCAGGGGAGCGCCGAATTTCGTTATCTTTTACATCGCCGGGTTTATCGCGAGGCCAGCGATCCGGTACCCGAAGAGGTTTCGCAAATCTGCGGATGGGTCAATGTCTGTGGTGCCTTTGGCGGAGCGTCTTCGAGCCGCTACTTTCAGGAGAACCGCGTTCGTCGTTTGCTGGCGCGTTTGCGAATGAAAGTTGCGGGCCGGAATCCGATCACCTTGCAGGAAACCTCGTCGCTTTTCCCGCTCTGGCGCAAACCTTTGCCGGTCTTGCCGGGACTCGAGATCGCCAGTATCGTCGCCGTGCCGTATCGGAATCAAATCCCGGTAGGTCTCTACAATCTTTATAATGAAATCGGCAAAGCCGTGCCGAATGATGGAGCTGTGAGCGTGATTGAAGCGTGCGCTTACCCCGGGTCCATCATTGCTGTACCGGGACTCACCCATCGGGCGGAGAACGGGTTGCTCGAACCTGTGTTCAAAAGAACGCTCGCGGTCGTTGGCCAACGCCTGGTCGGCCTTCAGCCGTGAGCGATCTCTGTCTTATTGATTGAGCACGTACGCAAAAATGAGCGGAGCGACGATCGTCGCATCCGATTCGATCACGTAGCGTGGCGTTTCGGCCGCGAGTTTTCCCCAAGTGATCTTTTCGTTCGGAATCGCACCCGAGTAAGACCCGTAAGAAGTGGTCGAATCGGAAATCTGGCAGAAGTATCCCCAGAGCGGAATTTCATCGCGGCCCAAATCCTGATGCAGCATCGGCACGACACAGATCGGGAAGTCGCCGGCGATACCACCGCCGATTTGGAAAAAGCCGATCGAGCCGTGCGAACTCGCCAGCGGCTTCGCTGCCGACGTGTACCATGCCGCAAGCTCTTGCATGTATTCGATGCCCGTGCGGACCGTATGGACATTTTTGACGTCGCCTTCGATGACGTGACCGGTGAAGATGTTGCCAAGGGTCGAGTCTTCCCAGCCGGGAACGAACATCGGCAGGTTCTTCTCGGCAGCCGCGAGCAGCCACGAGTCTTTCGGATCGATTTGATAGTACTGCTTGAGCTCGCCCGAAAGCAGGATTTTGTACATGAATTGGTGCGGGAAGAAGCGCTCGCCGCTTTGGTCAGCCTTTTTCCAATGCTCGAGGACCGCTTTTTCAATACGGCGGATGGCTTCGCCTTCGGGGATGCAGGTATCGGTCACACGGTTCAAGTGGCGATCAAGGAGCTTTTGCTCATCTTCGGGAGTGAGATCGCGGTAATTCGGGATACGCACGTAGTGGTCATGCGCAACCAGGTTGAAAACGTCCTCTTCGAGGTTGGCGCCCGTGCAGCAGATCGCATGGACTTTCCCTTGGCGGATCATCTCGGCAAGGCTCAGACCCAGCTCCGCCGTGCTCATTGCGCCCGCGAGAGTCACCAGCATTTTGCCGCCGCCGTTGATGTGGGTTTCGTAGGCGATCGCCGCATCTTTCAAGGCAGCTGCGTTGAAATGGCGGTAATGGTGATCGATGAACTGACGGATCTTCATGGACGGCTCCTCATGCGTAAAACTTGCGCATCACATTCTATGTCCGAAGGGTTTAACCATAGGGGGGCTTCGCGCGCAAGTGATTCATCAAATCAGCGAACATACTTGCTGCAGGATTTGAAAAACTATTTGGCAAGCACGGAGTTAGGCCTTAAAAGCGAACCATGCGCGCCACACATTCGCCCTTGTACGTAACCAAAGAACTCTTCGAAACCCGTTACCAGGGCGCTGAGGCGATCTTCGTCGCCGGCTCGGTGGTGCGTGGCGAGGCTTCGACCTATTCCGACCTCGATTTGGTCGTGATCTATCCCCAAGTTCCGGTGGCCTACCGTGAGTCCTTTCTGCATCGCGAATGGCCGGTAGAGGCATTCATCCACGATCGGCAGACGCTCGAGCATTTTTTCAAGAACGTGGACCCGCAAATCGGCCGCGCGACTCTTGCGGAGATGATCGCCGAGGGGCATGAGGTTCCGGGCGCGACACCGCTCACCGGCCAGCTGAAAGCTATGGCGAGCGCCGCTCTACAACAGGGACCGCCGGCGCTTTCCAACGAAGAAATCAATGACCGTCGCTATCAAATTTCGGAATTGATCGATGATTTGCGCGAACCGAAGAACCGCGCGGAGCTGATCGCGACAGCGACCGCCGTGTATTGCGATCTTGCCGATTTTTATTTGCGCAGCCGGCGCGGTTGGACCGGAACCGGTAAATCGGCGCTCAAACGCATGCGCAAAGCCGACCCGGCGACGGCGCGCCGGTACTCGGAGTCTTTCGAGGAGCTTTTTAGCACCGGTCAAACCGGGCGGGTCGTCGAGCTCGCCAAGGAGATTCTTGCGCCCTACGGCGGGTTCCTGTTTGAAGGTTACCGTCGCGATGTACCGTCCACACGAAAATAAATAGCGCTTCCCGAAACGGCATGGTTGGATTTTGGAAGAGGGGCCCTCTCCTATGTCCATCTGCAAGTTCGTTATTTCTCTTGGCGCTTTTCCGCTTCTGCTTATTTCTTTTGAAGCCCATGCCTTGAAAACCAAGGCCGAACATAAGCTCAAACTCGATCCTACTTATTACTTCGAGGATGTCGGCCAAGAAACGAGCCAGTGGGGGGCGGCGATTCGCGAGCAATCCGAACTGACCGCCAAGACAACGGGTGATTGGAAATTCCGCGCCACACCTTGGTTTTACGCGGACCCCGCTTCCTTAAGCTCTTCGGAGCGGTTCTTATTTGATTGGAACGAGGGAAGCGTGGAGGGACACTTCGGTGATTGGACTCTGAAGGCGGGACTGAACCAAGTGTCGTGGGGCGTGACCGACGTTTTCAATCCGCTCGACGTGGTCAGCGCCCGGCGCTACATCGATCCGCTCAATAGCGAAAAGCGGGCGGTCCCATCCGTTGATCTGAATTGGGAGGTTGAGGCTTGGCGGATCGAAGGGCTGTACGTACCGTTGCAGCTGGAATCGATTTTGCCAGGAGAAAACAGCCGTTGGTTGCCGCGCGATATCTATTACCGGCGTGAATCCGGGTTCGCGAGCGTCGTTCTTGCGGACCAGTTCCGCTATCACTATATGGATCGGGCGGAGTTCGACGACGCCCTTCATAACGGTTTCGGTTTCCGCCTTGAACATCACGGCAGCGGTCTTGATTGGAGCGCGATTTATTTTCAAGGCGCGCCGGTCGCGCCGGCGATTTTCACGCCGCGGGTTTCGGGTACTCTGATCGGCGATGTCTTTTCCGCGCAAGAAATCACGCTGCAACCGGTTTATTATCGCCGCGCAACCGCCGGCCTCGGCGCCGTCGTGACGCTTGAGACGGTGATTGTCCGTCTGGCGCTGGCGGCTTCTGACCGCTTGACGAGCCTTGCGAAGCTGCCCGGATGGTCGCAAGCCGCGGTCGCCGGGGTCGAGAAGACTATTCCCGTCGGCACTTCGACCCTCACGCTCTTGCTGCAGGCGACGTATAACCAGAGCGAAGAACAAGGCGACAATACGGTCACCTCGCTCGATCGCATCTTCGACCGCTCATGGCTTCTCGGTTTGAGACTGGTGACCTCAGGCGATTGGCTTTTCAATGCCGCCGTTCTCTATGACGGCGTCGGGCCCGGCTGGTATGGTCACGTCGAAGCCGAACGCAAGCTGAGCGACGGCGTGAGTTCGACAATTCAAGCCGATTTCTTCTCTGGCCCACCAGGAGCCACTCTTGGGACCTACCGGCGTAATGCCCGGGCCAGCTTGGGTTTGCGCTTTTCCTTTTAAGTTTCTGCCCCGAATTCCCGACCTAGTCTTTCTAGAACGCGTGGGGAATCGGGCGCATGGGTAAACTAATTTCTTTTAAAACTGCAAAATCATTGGGCGGTCTTGGCAAGATTCAGCCGGTCGAGCGATGGGTGGCAGTTTGTGTTCTGGCTTTGATCACGGCCGCGACCTTGGTCGCGGGGCGATCGCTTGTTCGTTTGCAGAGCAATTATTCCATCAAGCAGTTCTTTCCCGAGAATCACCCTTTGCTCGCGGCCGACGATGAAGCGCGCAAGCAGTTCTTTCTGGATCAAACACCGCCACTCATCGCGGTCTTGCATCTCGAAGATGCGGACGCGGGCGATTGGCTCGAGACCTCGCGCCTTGAGCGGTTAAGTTCGCTGACTCAAGGTTTGAAAAGCGCGGAGGGAGTCAAGGCAGCGCTCAGTCTCGGCGTCATCACGATCGCAGCACAAGGATCGGACAATCTCTCCGTGGGAACGCTTATGGATGAAAAGGATCCCGCCCGCCGGCGCGCGCTGGTTTTGAGGGATCGTTTACTCACTCCGGGGTTGATCTCGGCCGACGGTCGCAGCACGGTGGTCGTGTTGAGTCTTCGCGATGACGTCTCGGCGGAGGCGATCGCGGGGTTGACGGCCGATTTGAAGTTGCGCTTCGGCTCGGCGTTTTCCGGGGCGCGCGTTGAGGTCGGCGGCGTGCCAGCGATCCAAACGCATCTCTCGCA
Source organism: Ottelia alismoides (assembly GCA_037367405.1). Lineage (NCBI taxonomy): Eukaryota > Viridiplantae > Streptophyta > Magnoliopsida > Alismatales > Hydrocharitaceae > Ottelia > Ottelia alismoides. The sequence goes on along the minus strand of JAZKJV010004672.1, from coordinate 10,933 downwards.
GCTCGTGAAATCCGAGGTCTTGCGGTTCATGGGTCTGTCTCTTCTCGCTTGTTGTGTGGTTCTGGGCTTTGTTTTTTCGTCGCTCTCATCTCTCGCTGTGCCCCTTGCCTCGGTCGCGGTCGCGAATGTTTGGGTGCTGGCGTTCATGGCCCTCTGCGAAATCTCGATGACGGTTCTGGCGGTGACGATTCCGATCCTGGTTTCGGTGACGGTCCTGTCGCTTTGTATTCACACCTCGCTGCGTTTCGTGGAAGAGTTCGAACATGCTTTGCATCAACCCGTGGGGCGCAGGTCCTTGAAAGCCTCGGTGGCGCTCGGCACTCTGCGGGCGCTGTTTTTGCCGAATCTTCTGACCTCGGCGACGACCTGTTGCGGTTTTGCGACGCTGGTATGGACGGATGTTCCGGTGATTCACGACTTCGGCGTGGCCGTCGCGGTGGCGGTGATGATTTCGTGGGGCGCGTCGCTCGTGGTGATGGCTCCGCTCTTTGTTCTCATGCCGGTGCCGAGCGTGCGGCGTTGGGTTTTGAACGAAGCGCGCTGGGCGGATTGGGTTTTCCGCTACCGGCGCGCGCTCATCGCTTCCATTTCGGTGGCGTGTTTGGTGATGGCTCTATTCGGGCGCGACTTGCGGTGGTCGGCGCGGCTCTTTGATGATTTGCCGACGCGTGAAGAAGCCCGTCACGCGACCGAAACAATCGACCATTCGCTCGGCGGAACGATCCCATTTGAAATCGTCGTTTCGCGCGAACAAGTTTCCGATCCTTGGAACGACCCCAAGGACCTGGCGAATTTGGACCGTCTGCTGCGCGAAATGCGCGGCGAGCCCGAAGTGGGAAGCGCCGTGGGCCTTCCGGATTTGATGCGTACGGCTCTTGGCGGCGGCGAAGCGCCGTTACCGGAGACCCGCACCGCGATTGCCGAAAATTATTTTCTCATTTCGATGGCCGAAGATTCACCGTTGAAGAAGTTTTTGACGGCGAACGGCACCGCGACGCGGATCGGACTTCGCATGCGCGATGTCGCTGGCGATCGCCTGCACCAGGTAATGGAGAAACTCTTAAAGCTCACCTCAGCGGCTTTTCCCGGAGCGAAAGTGTCAAGCGCGGGAATGGCGACGACGGTGCATCGCTTGAACAACGGTCTGTCCTTGTCTTTGATGGAAGGCTTCTGGCAAGCCTTGGCGGTCATCACCGTCCTGTTATTTTTTGTCTTCCGCTCGTGGCGCTGGACCTTGGTCGCTGTTTTACCGAACCTGGTACCGGCGGCTGTCCTGGTCGGCGTTTTGGCCCTGCTCAAGACGCCGATCAAGCCTGGCGTCGCGTTGGTTTTCGCGATCGCACTGGGGCTTGCCTTCAATAATACCGTCTATCTTTTGCAACGGCTGCGCAGTCTGATGAAGAAATCGGAACGGAGTGCGGCTGAGGAAATCGAACGCACTTTGCGTTTGGAGGGAAACCCGTGTCTTATCGCGAGTGTTTGCTTGCTCGCGGGCTTTGGGATCTTTTTGGTCTCGGAGTTCGGGATCAACCAGACATTCGGTATTTATATGCTGATTTCTCTGTTCTTCGGCCTGGTCGGCGATCTCGTCCTAATGCCGGCTTTGGTGCGAAGCTTCCCGTGGATTCTGGCCTCGACAGCTCCAGGCCGCGGCGCGAACCTGGAAAAAGAGGCGATGGTTCCTCGAGAATCTCCTTCCGCCTCGGAGGAAAAAATGACTGCCACGAAATCACGTTTCAATAAAGCCGCCGCCTTCGCCGGTGCCGCACTCACTTTGTTTTCGCCTCTTCATGCGGCACGCGCTGCTGCTCCGGCTGACGCCAACAGCATTCTCAGAAAGGTCGAAGCGGGCCTGACCGCCAAAGACGAAAGCGCCGTGATCAAAATGAAGGTCGTCGAGAGCAACGGCAATGAGAAAGAGCGCGAAGTCGAGATCAAGCGCAAATCAGGTGCGAAGAGCCAGGTGCTCGTCCGGCTGAAGTCGCCGAGTGATGTCAGCGGTGTTGCTCTCTTGAGTGTTTCTAAAGGCGTAAACGAGGACCAGTGGCTGTACATGCCGTCACAGAAAAAAGCGCGGCGTGTGGTTTCAGGAAATAAGAGCCAGCGTTTCCTCGACACTGAGTTCAATCTCGAAGACTTTAGCGCCGCGACGTATGCGCGCTACGAAAACAAACTTTTGAAAGAAGACCGCCAGCCGAGCGCCGCCGTCGCTGTGATCGAAAGCAAAACAAAGGCGGGCAATGAGTCCTCTTACTCGAAGATCATGACCTGGGTCGACCTCGCCAGCTACCAGGTGCAAAAGAGCGAGTATTATGACAAGGACGGAAAGCTTCTGAAAACCATGGTTTTCCGCGACTATAAGAAGTTCGGAAGCGCCTGGCGCGCGCAGACCGTCGAGGTCCGCAATATGCAGACCAGCCGCTCGACTATTCTGAAGATCGCCGATCTGAAGCTCAACTCAGGCTTGAGCGATCGCGAGTTCACGCAGAGTGCCCTGGAAGATTGAGCTCCGAACGCCGAACCGCGGGTTGGCGAAGAGGGGTGGATTTGCGGTGGGCGCTCCGGGTGGGGCGGTCGCTTCGAGATTCGCTTGCTTTTTCAGTGGCGGTTTCTTGGCCCTTGCTGATGGTGCACCAACCGGTGAGGTTGCGAGCGGAGGGTTTTGAGGTTTTCAAGTGAGTCCTTGCCTCCTTGTGAGCGCGGTTGACCGTGATGCAGGAGCAGCCAGCGGCGGTTTTCGTAGCGTCGGCCGTTTGGATTGATGTGTGTGCACTGGGCTTGGTCCCTTAAGACGACTGCGTGAGTGAGGGCGGCCTTCGACTCCTGCCGACACACTTGCTTCCGCGCGCGGCCCGCGCCGCGTTTTCTGGAAGCTTCCATATCGCAAGCGCATATGACCTTAAGCTTTCGCAATGAAAATGGAAGTAACCATTCGCGCCCGCAATCAGCGAAAGAAGTTCCACCATACGCGCTTCGGCCCGGACATAACTGGTCGCGAGCGCCAAGCCCTCTTTCCGAAGCCCCTTGAATCCGAGCACGCGATAAAGACGAAAATCGCGCGCATAAATAGGAGTTGACGAGTCGTTCGCGAGTTCCCGCAAGAGTACCCCAAAAAAACTGTCAACAACAGAGTAAACAAAATCACTCACCGGACGAGGGGCTGACGGGGTGACCTATGTCAGCAGACGAAGCCCCACGCAGGCGCCCTCGCAGAAACGCTCGCTAACGCCAAACATCCTCGCTACCCGACCGAGCCCGCGCGTCGCCACCCGACTCCCCAAAAAAGAAGCGCGCCCCCACCAAGGGAGCGCGCCAACCAACTCGATCGCAAATAAGTCCGTTATCTGCAACGGCGCCACTGGATGTGGTAGACGATACCGGCCTTGATATCGGCCGAATCGACCGTGCCAATTGCGTCATCCAGCGCCGCGTTCGTCTGAACCATGAAGCTCGAGTTCACGCGCAGGTTCGTGTCGGCACCGCAAGGCGACCAGACAAGGGCTTCGGCGCCGAGAATGTTCGTAAGCTCGTAATCCGAGTTCGTGGGGCCGACGATCGACTTGAGCGAGCGCGGGCCTTGCATGCCGGCGAAGAAGTATTCGACGTTGAACTGGCCGCGAGCTCCCGCCGGCAAGGCCGCGAAACCGCGATAGTCGATCTTGAAGATCGAAATGCTATAGCCTTGCGGCACGTGCACCGGGATCGCCAAGTTACAAGACTTGCGGTCGATGCGGCGGCCAGTAAGACCTCCGGCTTCCGCCTGATACTGGTCGAAGAGAACAGACAATGACTTTTGATCCGGGCTCAGGACCGCGCTTGCGGAACCGGCCGGGCAGCCCGAGCCGCCATAAGCGGGAACGCCCAAACGGATGTCATCGGCGCGAGCAGCTAAAGAAGCCAGCGTCATCAATGTGCCAGCCAAACATGCAAAATAACTTTTCGTCATGATCTCTCCTTCTTAGAGGTTTATGTTTTGCGAGACCTCTGCGAGTCATCTCTGACCCGAGAGTTTTTTGTCTCCTGCCGACTTGACAGAGCAATACGAGTGCCAACGAATTTTGAGTGGTTCGGCGCCAGAATGCGTCCGAGTCGTATCGAGATAAATAAAAATAGATTACTGTTTTTCGAGGGAGTGCCTGCTGAATAATCAACTCACGCAAAATGACTCTGGTGCCGCGACGATCGTCGAGTGGTGCCACCAAGTTCTGGCATCACGGTTGCAAAGAATATTTTCAGGAATCAAGGCGGCCCCAGCTAAGGCCGTAAAATCTAATGAAGGGGGGACTCTCGTGAATACGATCAATAAAAAAACTTTAACATCGCGAATGCGACTCATGCTCGGCGCGGTTTTCATACTGGCGGCAGGCTCACGGGCGTCCGCTGATGAGATCCGCCTTGGCCAAGCCACCTACGGTGGGACCGGTTGCCCGAACGGCACGGCGAGCGTCGTTCTCGATCCGGCCGGCGCGGCTCTCTCTATTTTGTTTGATCAATATTCGGCCGAAGCCGGTGGCGTCACCGGGCGCCGCATTGACCGTAAAGCTTGCAACCTCGCTGTCGCGGTGCATGTGCCGCAGGGGCTTTCAGTCGCGATCTTGCAGGTCGATTACCGCGGCTTCGCGGCTATCCCGGAGGGGGGCGCGGCGCGTTTTTCAGCGGAGTACTTCTTCGCCGGTGAAACGGGCGTCGCACAGACGCGCACTCTCGGAGCTCGAGACTCAGGCGAGTTCTTGATCACGAATCAAACGGCCGCTGAAAGTATGGTTTGGTCGGCATGCGGAGCGGACACCATCTTGCGGGTGAATTCGAATCTCATGGCGATCGCCGATGCGGATCTGAATCAAACTCTCGCAAGCGTCGACTCAGCAGATGCTAGAGCCAGTTTGCTGTACCGGTTGCAATGGCGAACGTGCAATTGAAGAGGTCTGATCATCCCTACTCCCGTCGGGGGCCAGTGATGGCCCCCTATTTTGACAGCGGACTGCGAACGAGCTTGGGAGTCTTTGTGATCCTGGTGGTGATTTTCCTGGCCTGGTTCGAGTTTGTCTCCGCCTTCATTGAAAAATAGGGAAGAGATGGTGGCAAAAATACCCGGTCGATGCCGCGGCGAAAGCTTCTGAATTGCGGCAAATCCTGATAGAATCCGCGCGCCTAACGGAATTGAAGAGTGCTCAAATCCTTGTCGGTACGGGGCTTGCTTTGCGTGATCCCCCGGAGATCTATTCAATCTCGGATCAGGGTCAAGTTGACCAGAAAGTGCCGGAAAAATATGTCGGGGAAGATGTTGGGGAAAGTGTCGCATCGCTCGGTTTTGGCTTTCGCTCTCGTTGTGGCGATCGGTTGCCAAGGGCAAAGCTCAACCCAGTCGCTCAGGGCGCAAGGGCTTGCGGGAATAGCTAGCACTGAAAGTTCGTTCGCCGTTCCAACCGACATTCCGACTCCCGCGAGTGCCATCCGCCTCGTGCGCAGTGATTTCAAGGCTGGCGAAGTCCAAAGCCTTTGCAACGCGGCCATTGATCGCGTAAAAGCCGCTCTTGATAAGATCGCCGCGCTCGCACCGACCGCACGCACGGTTGAAAACACTCTTCTTGCTTATGAAGAGGCCATGGCGAATTTGAGTGACGATACCTCGCCGCTCACTTTCATGGGCTATGTTTCGACCGACGCGCAGATCAGCCAAGAAGGTTCGGCATGTGAAGAGCGCCTGGGCGCCGAATATGTCACGATCCAAACCCGCCGCGATCTGTATAATGCGATCAAGGACCAAGCGGGCCGCTCGCCGGCGGAAAGCCGTCTTCTCGAGCAAACACTTTTGGCGTTTGAGCTCAATGGCTTGAAACTTCCCGATGATCAGCTGCAACAAGTGAAAGAGCTGCAAACGCTGCTTTCGCAAAAGACCGCGAAGTTTTCTTCGAATAACAATAACGACAAGACGACCATCGAAGTCACGGCCGAAGAGCTTGCCGGAGCCCCTAAAGACTTCATCGCGCGTCTCAAAACTAGCGCCAATGGCAAGCTCATCGTGACCACCAAGAGCACCGACTACACTGTCGTCATGGAGAACTGCTCGAACGAACAAACACGCAAAAAGATGCAGCTGGCGTACTTGAATCGCGGCGGCGAAGAGAACACGCGTCTCCTTGAAGAAGCGGTCGTACTTCGTGAGCGCATCGCGAAGCTTCTCGGTTTTGAGACATGGGCCGACTATCGCACCAAGCCCCGCATGGCGAAAAACACCAAGACGGTCATGGATTTCCTCGATGGCCTGCGCACGAAACTCGCCGAACGCAACCGCCAGGATTTCGCGCAGCTGCTGAAGTTCAAAAAAGAGCTCGATCCCCAGGCGAGTGTTCTCAACCAGTGGGACGTTGCCTATTACGCGAACCAGCTCAAAAAACGTGATTTCTCGGTTGATGACGAGAAGGTGCGCGAGTATTTCCCGGCGGATGTGGTGATCAATGGCATGTTCTCGGTTTATTCCGAAATGCTCGGCGTGACTTATAAAGAAGTGGCCGGCGCGAAAGTTTGGGCCGAGGGCGTGAAGCTCTATGAGATTCACGATAAGGCGGACGACCGCTTGATCGGTTTCTTCTACACCGACTTCATTCCGCGCCCTGGCAAATACGGTCATGCCGCTGCGTTCCCGCAGATTTCGGGCCGTCGCCTTCCTGAAGGTTACTATAGTTTCCCGGTTGCCGCGGTTGTTGCCAATATGACGCCGCCTGCGAACGGCCGTCCGTCGCTCCTTCAGCACCATGAAGTCGAAACGATTTTCCACGAGTTCGGCCACATCATGCACCAGACTCTGACGCGTGCGCCGTACGCGAGCCTCTCGGGCGCGGGCGTCGCTCAGGACTTCGTCGAAGCTCCGTCGCAAATGCTCGAGAACTGGGTGTGGCAGCCGGAAGTCTTAAAGCGTCTTTCGGGCTATTATACTGATCACTCGCAAAAACTGCCTGATGAGCTCCTCAAGAGCATGATGGCGGCCAAGGACTTCCTGCAAGGGAACCTTTATACCAAGCAGCTCTTGTATGGAACGTTCGACATGAAGATCCACACCCAGCAGGGCGCAGTCGACGTGACCCGCACTTACGACGGCCTTTATCGTGAGATCATGGGCCAAGAACCGATCGCCGGCGGACATTTCCCAGCATCGTTCGGTCACCTAATGGGCGGCTACGATGCCGGTTACTACGGCTATCTGTGGTCGAAGGTCTACGCGCAGGATATGTTCTCGATCTTTAAAGCCGGCGGCGTGACTAGCCCCGAGATCGGCAATCGTTATCGCCGCGTGATTCTTGAGCGCGGCAATATGCAAGACGCCAATGAGCTTCTGACCGAGTTCTTGGGACGCGCTCCGAATTCGGATGCGTTCTATAAGGATCTACATATCTAAATTGGCTGCGGTGAATCGATAAAGCCAAGCATGAAGCACTTCAATGTGTCATGCTTGGCGCGATCAATGAAACGTTGATGGGCGTGAGTTGCACGTCGCACTTTTTGCCGATCAGCGGCGCCAGGTAGAAACTGGCTTGCTTGGCCACATCGTCTATAATTTTCTGAATATCAAAACGATCTTTATGGCGAACGATTTCTGCAACTTGAATCAGCTGTTCCTTTAACCAAGGTGTCCGATAAGCGAAGTTAGAGAATACAGCCGGTCTGGGAGCGCCCGCGCTCAGCCCAGTATTCGAGAAGCGATTGAAATTTGATCCCTTGGTTTTCGGAGATGGTAATAGGCGGCCTGGCAAGTGGAGTCCGGCTAAAGCGAGTCGACGTGATCAAGGAAAAGAACGGAGAGTTGCGAAAGTTGTAAAGGGTCTCTTGGGCGATGTCTTGTTCGCATTCGACCATTTCGGAGATCCAATCGATCCGGGGATCTTCGGCCACGCGTTTCATGAATTCCCGGCATTTTTTGGGATCGTTGGCGAGGGGAAAGCTCGACCCAGCCGAATGATGTAGGGCTTTGCCGTAATCGATATATTTAAATACCGAATGATTGCATCGAACTGCCAATGCGGTTCGACCTGCTAAATCGCGGAAAATGATTTGGTTACCGAATGAGAGTTTGGAAAACGTCAGCGGATCCGAAAAGTGCCCGCGGGGAGTGCGCCGGCGAGCATGCGGAGCGGTGATTTTCGGCCGGTCTTTTTCACCAAATAAGATGCGTGGAGATTCAGTAAGCCAATGGTCATGATCGCCCGCGCCGAAAAAGTAGGCGCCTTCAGGCTTAAATCCGTATTTCTTGAAGAAGGCAATGTATTGCAGTGTACGGAGCGCCTGGCGTACACCCGCCAGCTCCTTTGCGTTCAGTTTCTTCAGTATCGCTTGGTCGAAGAGAGGGGACGGGCTGTCCAACATGTTCATCGATTTGGCTAATTCCTCGAGTCCAGCGTCTCTGATTTGCGCTGATTTTGCTTTCGAGTCGTGGGCAGAGGGAGTCGATATCAGGAACCTGATATCCTGGGGTTTCCGCAATGAGTTTAAGAGTTCGTCTTTTGCCGGGCAGCTGGTAGTTTCTTGCGGAGTCGCGACAGCGAGTCGTGAGAAGAACAGTAGAAATAGGACGATGGTCGAAGTTTTCAATCGAAGACCGATGAAGATGTTCATACTAGAAGTATAGTGAATGTCGAAGATCGCGGCAGCAAGAAAATCTTCAATTTTTGTTTGTCTTTGAAGGCGACGAATATTCGCTGAATCCGCGGAACGCCGAAGCGCTCAAGCGCAAAGCAAAGACCTTACGCGCCCACGGCAGGCGGTTCAGAATGAAGGGTCCCGGGACTTTCATCGAGAAAGCGTCGCGCGCCACCATCTCGCTCAAATACCGGAGGCGACACGTCGAGTGGCCGCGGCGATAAATCGAATCAAGAGAAGCGAATTCCGAACGCAAGCGAATCTCAAATGGCAACTGCGGCTCAAGCACGCGGCGGAGAGCGAAATCCAGCGGCAAGGCTTCGTTGAGGGCTGCGCAAAAACCGACCGGCGGCGGCTCGGCATGGAAGATCTGTTCGAGGATCTCCGTTCTGGTCCAAAGATGCAAAAAGCTCCGCGTGCCGAGGATCGCGCGATGGGCGATACGATTCGGCTCGGGATCGATCGGCACCCAGCTGGTGGCGGGCAGCTTGCGGTCTTTCACGAAGTAGTCATAGGCGAAGCGCTCGGTATCAAGCAGCGTTAGTCCAGCCAAAATCAACTGCTGGTTTTCGGTCGTTAAGGCCAAGCGTGCGAGGCTGCGCACGTCGCTCAAAGCCGGAATGAAGTCATCGGGTCCGGTCATCGCCGCTTTCATCAAACGGATCTTGGAAAGCGCCAGCAGATCTTGAATATCCGGAAAAGGGCAGTTTCGAGGGCGGAACGTAAATTCCTTTTTCGGCTAGCAAACCAATCGGGCTATTGCTTTCGATATCCCAGTAATCAAAGCGGTCCAGAGCGGTGAAGATCGAGAGGTCGCCCTTGAGATGGGTGACCCGCATGTGCTTCTTCAGCCACTCACCCTGCAGCCGCAAGAGACTTTCGCGCGTGCCGGGGCCGGTCAGCGGTTTCGCTGCGCCAAAGGCTTTGATCTTGAGAGCCGGATCGAGCGGAGGTGACCAGTAGAACTTCTCATTCAAAAACGCGCCGGCGTTGGATTTTCCGGCACGTAGGTTTTGCATTGGCTGCAGATAAGAAACGTTCTTCAGGTATTGGAGATCGGCAAGATACAGACTCAAATACTTGCTTTCAACGCGGCGGTTCTCCTCAAGCATCGGCCGCACATGCGAAAGATAAAGAGCCTGGACGAGAACGACCGCAGTGGTGAAGAGCGAAATCGCCATCGCCACCGCGGTCACGGCGATCCGGCTGGGCAAGCGCGTTCCGTTCAACGCAAGAATCAAGCGGCCGCCTGCAGCTGTTGGACCGCACGGCGCAGAGTCTGCCACTGCCCATAGGCCGCGCGGAATTCGATCTCAGCCATGCGGATCTCAGCGCGCATCAGTTTTCGCCAAGTAAGTGAACGTTGCGCGAAATCCTTTTTTGCGAGCCGGTAAGACTCATGAAGGGCGCGGAGTGAGTTTTGCGCTTCTTCGATTCGGGTCTTCAATTGGCGAACGCGCTCGGCCGAAGCTCCGCGGGCGAGAAGCAGGCGTTCTTCCATCGTCAGGCGGGCGCGCAGGATCTCTTCCTTGCGGGCGCGCTTGAGGCGGTCGGCTAAACCCACCAGCGAAAGCCCGCGGATCCACCACTTGGTCGGATCCCAGTGATACCACTGAAGCCGTTGGCGGTAGTCGGCTTGGAACGAGTGATGGAAGTTGTGGAATCCCTCGCCAAACGTGAAGAAAGCGAGAATCAGGCTATCGCGCGCGGTATGTCTATCACTGTAAGTCTGTTGCCCCAGCATATGCGCGGCCGAATTGATCAGAAACGTCGAGTGCTGGGTGATGACGATGCGGGCGAGGCCTCCGAACAAAACGCCGCCCCAGAAGCCGAGACCCAGAGTCCATGCGACGATTCCGGGAAGGATGAAGCCGACAAAGCTCGCGATCCAAACATAGTAGCGGTGTTGGAGGCGGATCCAAAGATTCTTGTTGAGATCCGGAGCCCAGTTTTTCGCGTCAGGATGCGGATCCTCACGGAACATCCAAGTCATGTGAGCGAACCAGAAGCCTTTGTTGATCGAATAGGGATCGCCATCGGTATCCACTTCACGGTGATGGCGGCGATGGTCGGTCGACCACTGAAGCGCCGAACCCTGGAAAGCTCCCGACGCGACGAAGAGGTAGAGCCAGCGGATGATCGGATGTACCTCGTAGCTGCGGTGGGAGAAATAGCGGTGGTAACCGCACGTGATGCTCATATTGCTCAAAGCAAAGCCAACCGCGAACAGCGCAAAGAGTCCCCAACTCCATCCGTTTTGCACAAGATAGAGGGGAGCAAGTACGCCGGCTAAGACAGA